>PVLC010044142.1:0-12291 GCA_004027655.1 Graphiurus murinus
AGCATGTATGTGTAAGTGTTCCTAAAGCAGAAACTGTTATCACCAAATATTCTAGCTGCTCTCTACTTTCCCGCCTCCCTTCCATTTATATTGGGATCATGCAACTAGGTCTATCCAATGGACTGAGTAATAAGTGTCACTCCTTGGTAATGATGGTTAAATCAAAGTGCTTTTTCTCTTTCCCTCTGCTATGGTGATCTTAACGTCCATGAGTTCTATAAGAGGTTTGCTCAATCCATCCTGGATTTTAAGTGGAAAAAAAAATCAAACTTAAACCTTGTTTTGCATTAAGTCATCCAGATGTTTGGATGTATTTTAGCCTATCCTGACAAAATCAAAATCTCGTAGGGAGATGGGGGGGAGGGGCAGGGGGAGAAGGGAAAGGGGAGAGGGAAGGAAATAGATATCCGAGGCTGTAAAATTTGGCAAACCTGGATCTATGAAGCATTTGATAAAACTGTCACCAGAAGCAGTTTTGGGAGGAGACTATATATGCACTGAGCTGGCAGCTTCAGATGAAGGATTAGAGAAAAAAAAATCATTAGTGCATCTTAGTTATCACCGACTATGTGGCAAACTTTTATAAAAATGAGATTAGTTCAGGAAAGAATTGTCTGCTTTGAAATAGGAATGAAAGAAAATATAGGGCTCAGAAATGTGGGGCTTTGCAGGGTTAGAGAAGCCTATTGCTTCTAGCACCCAGTTAGTAAATTGTTATTAAGAAAGGCTTTGAACCTGGGTGTGGTGGCGCACGCTTGTAATCCCAGCATTTGGGAGGCTGAGACCAGAGGATCCGGGTTCCCAGTCAGCCTCAGCTACTTAGTGAGGCACTCTGCAACTTAGTGAGACCTTGTTTCAAAATAAAGAATAAAAAAAATAGGATTGGGGGTGTAGCTTGGAAGTAGAATGCCTCTGAGTTCAACCCCAGTAACTCAAAAAAAAAAAGAAAGAAAGAAAGAAAGACTTTGAGAGTTAAATCAGTGAAAGCTACTGGTCAGATATAATGATCATGGGCAAAAATCTGAATAACTTTGCACATTCCAATTCAGTTATAAAAAGCTGCCATTTTATTTTAGTGATGCTAGGGATTGAACCCTCCAATCTATACCCCTAGCCTTTCGTATTTTTTATTTTGAACAGGGTCTTGGTAAGTTTCCAAGGGTTTTGGTAAGTTACTGAGACTGGCCTTAAACCTACAGTTCTCCTTTCTTAGTCCCCCAAGTACTAGGATTACAGGTATGTGCTACCATACCTGGCCAGAACTGCCATTTTAGTGAAAGAGAGAATATTGGTTTTCTATTACTGTGTAACAAATTACCACAAACCCATTGGCTTAAACTAGATCTATTACTTTATAGTACTTAAATTATATATCTATTATATATATATAAAATCACTGAAAAAATCGATTTACTTTTCCCACAGTTTCTATAGAGAAGGAGTCTGAATGTGGCTTAGCTAGATATGTTCAGTGTCTCACAAAGTTGTAATCAAGGTGGTCAGCTGGGGCTGTAGTCTCATCTGATCCTTGGGTTTTTTTTCTAAGCTTTTGCAGGTATGGTAGACTTCATTTGCTGCATCTTTTGAACTCATGGCAACTTGCTTTTTTCAGGGCCAGCAGAAGAGAGACATTCTCTGCTGTTCTAAGTGTCTGATCTGTACACCTTTATTTCCAGGACTCAACTGATTAGTTCAGCCATACACAGAATTAACTCTCTTTTGATTAACTCAAAGTGAATTGAATAAGAACAATAATTACATCCTTACAAATTCCTTTACCTTTCCTTCTCAGGTGTGACATTTATGTCATTCAGAGGGAAGGATATGATACAGGACATATACACCAGAGGATAGTAATCTTGGGGAGACCACATTAGAGTTTCTGTGCATCACAAAGAGAAGTTGAGGGGAGAAAATGAGGAAGTTATTAGTGTGACCAGGTAGATCAGATAAGATTTTCAGGTAGGATAAACAGAATGGATCTGAGAACAGCCTTTTGAAATTCAGTTTGGGTGTAAAAACTGGTAGGCACATGTAACAAACCTAGTGCATTGAAAAAAAAAAAAGTGTGTTGACAGTAGAATCAAGAGTGAGCTGGAAGGTGATAATGGCTACCAAGGAAAGCCTCTTGGCCCTGTTGAAATGAAGAATGAACCTCTAGTAGGTGGTCTTGGGAGCCCAGACAGCAATGGGCAAAGGATCTTCTTTTCAAGTAGACTCAGGGTCTCATCAAGGAAATTTTCCAGCCCAGGTGGGGAAGGCTTTCTAGCCAGGGACTTCCATGTGTTTCCCACTTGTTATGGGCTGAACTGTGTTTACTTCCCCCAAACTCACATGTTGAAGGCGTAATCCTAGTACCTTAAGATGTGATAATATTTGGAGATAGGACCTTCAAAGAGGGAATTAAGTTAAATGAGTTAGGATGGGCTCTAATCTGACCAGTTTCTTCATAAGAAGAAAAATTGGACACAAATGTGTCATCTGTAAGCCCAAAAGAGGGCCCTCACTGAGGAATTAGATCAGCTAACACCTTGGTTTTGGATGTTGCAGAACTTTGAGAAAATAAATTTCTGTTGTTTAAGCCACCCAGACTGTGGTATTTTGGTATGTTAGCCCTAGAAAACTAATATACCATTTTTCCATTTTGGGGGATTTGTTATTGCTCCTGTTCTTGGGTGTGGTGTGGGGAAGAGGGTTGGATAAAATGAAGTGTTTTTTTTTTCCTATTAGAATGTAGATCTAGAGATGGAAAGAAGCCTCATGTAGCATAGATGGAGAGACTCCTGCATAACCCTGGAACCCCTGGGCTTTGAGTTGGGAGGTATTGTATGTATTCAATGAGCAAAAAGAAAGTGATATTTAGTGATAAGAAGTGATTGTAGCAGTGGCAATAAATGTCACCTAAAGTCCATGTGTTTCTCTAGATTTCCTAGTCAAAGTTTATTTGCTCTGATAGGTCTTTTTATTGTAATCACAAAATTATTCTCTCTTTCCATATGAGAGGGCTGGACATTCCTGCTCCTTGCCAAGGGGTGTGCAGTCCTTCCTTCCTGAGGAGTATACATCTCTGTTTATGTGGCTCACATTGAGCAATGAAGTATAAGTAGAAATGATGGTGCCAATTTTGAGCAGAAGCATAAAGAACCACTTATTTTTCCATTAATTGATTTGAATCTGTGCAGAGAACTAGGATGGAAGAAAGATATTTCAAGTAGGAAAATAGCATGCAAGAATATGAAATATATTAGCATACTTTACAGATATGGAGAACAGAACTCATTGGCAAGATAGAGTACATGTTAGTTAGGGTAGTTTATAAGACACACACACACACACCACACACACACACACACACACACACTTCATATTTTTTTTAACAAAAATGGCTATAATATATCAGACCTTATATTGATAGTTATGGCAACATTTTATTCATTCCATTTATGTAAAAGTTTATAGTCAGGAGGATATGAAGAGGGGCTTCCAGTGGGGAAGCTTGAAGGAGAAAATTTAAGAAAACACATGCATATAGTCTGAGTATGATTTTTAACTCTAAGTATCAAAGATAAATTATATCCTTTATTTTATTTTTCATCATCAGAAAAACTAATTTTTGTGTGTATGTTAGGGGTGGGGGAGGCAGAATCATTTTAATAGGCCACTTTAGTTATGGATGGATAAAGAATAAAAACCAACAAAACCCATGAAAATAAGAGTATTTGAAATAATAATAAGCATTAGTTCATTATTTCATGCATCACATAAACAAGGAAAATGGCAAAATTTATTAATGAGAAATTGCCAGATTTTTACTGTTTTATTTGAAATTTTTTATTTTTAAACTTGATAGATGAATTGGTGGATTCATATTGTAATATTGTACTATTAAGAAACCCTTCCCACATAAATACCAATTTTCATTTCCAGAACATTCTTGCTTTCTCATTTGCTTGTGTGACCTTGAACAACTTACTGAACCATTACTGAGACTCAGTTTCCTCGAGTGTAAACTGGCTTCAATAACAGAGTCTAATTCACAAGAATTTTGATGGAAATAAATTTGCTACAAGAAATGCATGAAAAATACTTAGCATAGAGTCTGGTACTTTATAGGAATTGTCATCGCTTCCTCTCTTCTTCCTCTTTCTTCATTTCTTGAGAAAAGGAGAGGGGTGACTTTTTGCCATTTTACTTGCTCATATGATGCATAAATTAATAAATTTATGCTTTTTATTATTTTAAATATTCTTAAGAATTTTCATGGGTTTCTTTGTTTTCTATTCTTGTATACCCATAATTAAAATGACTTGTTAAATGATCCTGCCTCCCCCTACCCTTAACACATACATTAATCATTGATTATCTGATGATACATTTGAAATAAAAAATGTAATGTTGAGAAGAAAAGGAGAAGCCTGAGTTAGTGGCCTCCTGTGACTGTATCTCTAAACACTTCCAAAAGATGGATACCATAAAGAGAGAGGATGTGAACACTGACATTCCAAACATTCTGTTACCTTCATAGACATGACTTTTGCTCAAATTTATAAAATTGTTTTTGTTTTGTTTTTCATTTAGAGGAAATGTCAACAAACTATAGCCTATGAGCCAAATTTGGCCCACTGACTATTTTGGTAAATAAAATTTTGTTGCTACTGGGCACGGCGGTGCATGTCTGTAATCTAGTACTTGGGAGACTGAGACAGGAGGATCACAGGTTCAAGACCAGCCTCAATGATTTATTGAGACTGTCAGCAACCTAGCCAGACCCTGTTTCAAAACAAAAAATAAAATGGGCTGGGGGTGTAAAGAGGAGGTAGGATGCCCCTGGGTTTAATCCCCAATACAAAACAAAATATTTATTGCACACAGGCACACCATTTTATTTGTGCATTGTCTTTGGCTGTTTTGTTTTGTTTTGGTTTTTGCTCCAATAGCAGAGTTAAATTGTTTCAACGGACACCATAAGGTCTGCAAAGTCTAAAATGTTACCTTATGGCCCTTACCAAACAAACAAACAAACAAACAAAAAAACTTTGTGCATATAGAAAATTATTATTTCTTTAACTGTAAGGAAAACTGTGCCTTACCTTTTGCTCTTGGCCTAAGGACTAAGGCTGAATAGAAAAAACAGACCCTGCTACTTTTGCTTTCTTCCCTTTTGCTGTCTGGGGTTCTCGAGTTTATCATATGCTTAAGTAGTCAGATTCTAATTCACAGTATTATATGCTTTTTCCTCACCATACCTAAAACAATAAGTGTCTATGTATGTGTGGCAAAATTTGTCTTATGGAAGGGTCAGAAGTTGTGATATGCCAAGGCAATCATGACACAATTCTGGGTCCTCTTATAAGCGAAAAGCAAGACTCTTTTCTCTGATTTTAAAGCAGCCTGATTTTTAGATCTTGTATTTACTCATGACCATAAACTTACCTCATGCAGTTGCCTAGAATGAAGATTGACAAATATAGTATGCTATTTGACATGAATTTGGCAAGTAATGAAATCTATTTGGATACTTTTGCTTGAGATTTTGCTTCTTAGACATGTGCCTAGTGGCGTGTTCTGATCATGCTGGATTGATTATGCCTCATGCATACCCCCTCTTAGATATTTAATAATAAGTAATAGACCAGTAAGAAGTATTGAAGCATTCAGTTTGATAGCTGCAGAATGACTAGGTACTATATGCAGTGGGATTATAAAAACGGATTTGGAGGCTTGCTTCAGTTTATGGAAAAGCAGCGAAATGTCCTTGAAACATTGTGGGTTTTAATTACTTCTAATCTTATCTAAAGTGATCCTATGAAAAGTAGACTTGATATTTTTTCTTTCCCATGCAAGTAAAAATTTGAAATAAATATATATGTATTTTAAATTTTTATATTATAAAGTACATATATATACATACATATATTGTTATAAAATACACACATATATGTTGTATAATAAAATACACACACACATATATATATACATACATATGTATATATATATATATAGAGAGAGAGAGAGAGAGAGAGAGAGAAGGGGAGAGAGAGAGAGAGAGAGAGAGAGAGAGAGAGATAAGAAGGGGGAAAAATCCTACAGCATTGTCAGAAGTGCTGCATTCCACTTTATGAACCCAGAAGTAATGGATCTACAAGAGGTGTATGCTGGAGCCTATTATTGACTGTGAAGACATTCTGTATTGGTTGACTGTGAACTGAAGTATCATTTTCCCTCTCATCTTGGCACCTGGATAATATTAAATTTGAACCTTTGATTTGATGGATACATCTCAGCAGCAGGACATTTAGACATTTATGTCGTAAAACCAAAATGAAATATTTTATATCACTGAACACAGCCCTGCAAGGTACAGTAGTTAAAATCAAATGAAGTTAGCATCAATTTTCCAGTTATTTAAAAAAACACACAACCAGGCTCATGCATGCACACATACACATAAGCCCACTCTAGAAACGACCCCTCTTGTTGTTTTGAAATGACATTTAGTAAAAACATAAAGTTTACCTAAAGAAGCTGAGGTGGCAGCATTAAATGCAATAAACAAGGATCTACTTACATATGCAAAACAGTCACTTGCAGGTGCAAGAAAGGTAATTGCTGGTGCAAAATATGCCATTACCTGTTTTACATGCACAACTGCCTGATTTGTAAGGGCAACTAGCTGATTTTGTCTCCCTCTGCATAATTTTTATGCACAAATTAGTTGCTTTGGAAAATTTGGCATCAATATTTCTCTGTTCTTGAACCTAGGATTTATTTTGTATAAAGACAGAAGCTTTAAAGTCAGTAAGATGCATTTTTGGGACGATTCTTATCTGTAAACCTAAAACACAAGAAGGCTCTTCTGAAATTTTTTTTCTTTCCCTGATAACAAGTCTTTTTGTTTAGCACTGTGTGTTTCATTAGTGCTTTAAAATCTGCTAAAGACAGGCTGCAATATGCCTGTCTATTAGTTCAACCAAAGACCCATCACAGCACTGCATTATGCATTGTCTTGGGAACAATTAAGACATGCCATCCCCACAAAGCAGTTTTTAAGTCTGCAAAACATATTTAATGGTATGGTTTGTAGCACCCAGAATGGAAATACAATGAAAACTATAGGGGATATGTACTTACCCTAACACTAAATAGGTTCCCTATAATTCACATGTACACTCCTGGGGATATAGTATTCCTGTGGACAGTCTAAGTGTTGCTAATGAAGTGTTTATCATCTCTGGCAGCCTAAGTGGAAGAGTGTAATCTGTGGTCAGCTAAAGGGCACTGTTAGCAACAGAATAATGCAGGTTTAATATGCACATAATTATTGATTTCTTTAGTAAAAAATCCTTATGAATAATATTCATTTTTAGGGCTAAGAGCTAACGTACCCTGGGAATCAGGGATCAACATCCCAGGTATTGATGGGTTTAGACAGGTCAGACAATGTCAGTCTAACAACATCTAATCGATACAGATGAATATGTCACAAAGGTGATTTGAGAAACATCTTTATAATATACAAAAAGGACTAGATTAAATTTCCTCGTTCCTTTCTTAATATGATACACTTATGTTTCTAAGTTAAGGGTTTTTTATTATTATTTCTATATCAAGTGATAATGACAGGCCAAATTAAAACACAATATGTGTCCAGTCCAACTATCCTGTTCTCAATATCATATTATATATATAAAAAGTGAAAAAACCATGCAGAGTTTGTATGTCACTCTTACTATGCCTTTAAACATTGAAATTTGGAAGCAGACATGATCTAAGGTCAGTAATAGCTCTATCTAATAGTTACTTGGTTTCTTAATTTAGAGAATGTATTCCTTGTGACCAATAGGGTTATCCACTATTTCTGTGACATTTCAGAGACCAGATTTCTTATAATGGAAAGAGTCTGTTTCTCAAGTTAATTGAGAAAAAAGTTTTGTATTAAACCTACTCTAGGAGTCATTATTGCAGGGAATCAGAATTGCTACCTGTTCTCAGGAGACATTTAGATCCAGATGGCATGGGTTTATTCTTCTCTAAGATCTGCAACAATAAATTGTATAAAATGGTATCAATGACTTTCTTCGGTGGATTTGGATGATGTCTACCCACAGGCAGTAAGATTTTCTGCCTGTGGGTAGACATCATCCAAATCCACTGAAGGCCTAAACAACAAAAAGTGAAAGAAATAAACTCAGATTCATTTCCTTCCTACCAGCCTGCTTGAGCTGGGACATCAGTCTTTTTCTGTCCTTGGACTAGGATTTACTCAGGACTTCAGGACTTCCAACCCAGACTGGAATTCCTCCACAGGCTTTTCTGGGTCTCTGCCTTGAAGAATAGAATATGGGAATTCTGTGCCTCTATAATAACATGAACCAATTCTTCATAACAAATCTATCTATCTATCTATCTATCTATCTATCTATCTATCTATCTATCTATCTATCTATCTATCATCTATCGCGTCCCACGCAACACGGGGTAGACCAGCCACCTTCGCCTGCTGGGGTGGAGCGAGAAGGAGAGTGTCAATGGCCGGGCCCACCACCCTGGGGAGGCTAGATAATCCCCCAAAAATCGCACCGAGCCGGGAGTCTAGTCAGCGGTCAGGCACTGCAGGATCTCAGCTTTATTCGAACAAACAATAGTATATATGGGAAGGTCAGATAAGGAGGTGAAGCTGGGGCGGGAGCCAATGGGAGCAGATCTTGTCTGGGGGGGGAGTGCTGCAGGGGAGGGAGGTAGGCCGTTTCTTGACCCACCCACCATTTTTCCTAGGGCAGAGGGGTCATATTTGACCAAAAAAGGTCAGAGCCTGTGAGTACCGAATGCCACATGACATGGGCTGCCCCTACATCTATCTATCTATCTATCTGTCTGTCTTCTATCATTATCATCTATCTAGTCTATCATTCCTGTTTCTTGGGAGAACATTGAATAATATAATTGTGTTTGTGAAAGCATAAAGTATCCAAATGTCCTATAGGACTTATATAGTAGAGACTAATTAGTATTTCAAGTACAAAAAAAGGCCCAATCTCAACATTTAATTATCAAATATAAAGGATGCAATGAGCATTGACAATGAGTAATGAACCTATACATCAAAAAGTTATAAATCTGATATATTTATTGGCCATTCGTATTTCTTCTTTTGTGAAGTGTCTATTTAGATTATTTGTCCATTTTTTTATTGGGTTATTTGTTTTCTTAGTGGTGAGTTTCTTGAGTTCTCTCTGTATTCTAGATATTAGTCCTCTATCTGAGGAGTAGCTGGCAAAAATTTTCTCCCATTTTGTGGGTTCTCTGTTGAGGTTCTTGATAGTTTCCTTTGCTGCACATAAGCTCTTCAGTTTAATGCAATCCCATGTATTGATCTTCCTTTGAGTTGCTTGTGCCTTTGGGGTCTTGTTGAGAAAGTTTTTACCTGTGCCTATGTGTTGAAGTGTTGGTCCTATTCCCTCTTCAAGTAGCTGCAAGGTCTGACTTTCAGGTCTTTGATCCATCTTGAGTTGACTCTTGTACAGGGTGAGAAAGTGGGGTTTATTTCCATTTTCTGCATATGGTTAACCAAATGTGTGAGTAAATGTTCAACATCATTAGCAATCAGAGAGATGCAAATCAAAACTACTTTGAGATTTCACTTAACCCCAATTAGAAATGCAATCATCAAAAACACAAACAACAACAAATACTGGTGAGGGTGTAGAGAAGTGGGAACCCTAATACATTGTTGGTGGGATTGCAGACTAGTGCAACCACTTTGGAAAACAGTATGGAGGATCCTCAGATGAATGGGAATGAACCTACCATGTGATCCAGCAATACCATTTCTGGGTATCTACCCAAAAGAATGGAAACCAAACTATCAGACCAATGCATGTATATCTATGTTTATAGCCACACAATTCACAATTCACAATTGCCAAAGTATGGAACCAACTGAGATGTCCATCAACAGATAAATGGATTACAAAACTATTGGATATATACACAACTGAATTTTACTCAGCCATAAAGAAATGGAGAGAGGGAATATGAATGAGCAGAGGGACCCTGGTCTTGTGTTAGAGAGACCAGAAGTAGAGAGAGAAAAGGGGAGGACTGACACATACATAGTCCCCAAGGCCTCACCCCTACAGATACCTCCTTAGCAACCAAGCCTTACTTCCAACATGGCTACCTTGTCTACAGCATGAGGTCCAGGGGGGCATTCTAAATCCAAACCATAACAATATTCATCTTCAGGGTTTTTTAATTGGATATACATATACACATATACATACACACACACACATGTATATATATATATATGGAGAGAAAGAGAGAGAGAGAGAAGGAAAAGAACTTTTTTCGGAACTGGTGATTGAACTCAGGGGCATTCTACCTCTGAACTACATCCCTAGCCTTTTTAAGTTTTTTTTGTATTGAAATAGGGTCTCTTTGAGTTGTTGTGGGTTTTGATAAGTTGCTGAGACTGGCCTTGAATCTGTGATCCTCCTGTCTTAGCTTCCATAGTATTGGGATTACAGTACTAGGGAGTACCATGCTTGGATGAGAAGAAATTTTATAGAGGCCTTTTCCAGCTAACTAGATGAAAGTAATCTAAGGGAAGAATAGTGAAAATCATAAATGTTAATTTTCAGAAAAACTAAGGATGAACTGCTATTGTAATTAGTATCGACCTGTTAATGCACTAAACAGTAACTCATTTTCTGAAAAGTATAATTTCAACTACAAAATATAATGTGGATTCAGTACTCTTAAAACTTATTACTTTGTACTTTTTGTTTTTATTTTTATTTTTTTGTGGTACTGGGGATTGAACTCAGGGGCATTCTACCTTCGAGCTATACCCCCAGCCCTATTTTTTTATTCTTTATTTTGAAACCGAGTCTCACTAAGTTGCAGAGTATCTCACTAGGTAGCTGAGGCTGGCTGTGAACCCAGATCCTTCGGTCTCAGCCTCCCGAATGTTGGGATTACAAGCGTGAGCCACCACGCCTGGCTTGTACTTTTTAAAAGAACTTATTTTATTCTACTTAGTATAATTGTTTCTATTTACTTTAATTTCTTCTATATTCTAGGTTCATTGAAGATTTCAAAAACTCTCTTTTTTGTGCTTCCCTCCCCATGTACATAGTTCAGCATCTCAGTAAATATTTGTTGAAATAAAACTAATGTACTTTATCAGTACACATTTATTGAATATTATTCTGATATTATGAAGAAGTAATATGTGCTGGGGCCTAATGAAAGAGTAACTTTTCTAAAGTTTAGTAAATATATTTCAGTAAATGTATATTATGGGTTAGTAAATATATATGAAGATAAGATAAACAATAATAGGAGACAGCATCTTCTCAATGCCAGAAGAGATTGTTAGGAAGCTACAGGGAGTAAGTAATTCCTCATAGTTGGAAACGTGAAGAAAGCAGGACTTTCTTATATACCTTTGCTATACTCCTGAAGAGGAAATCTCGACCTTCACATACTTCTGTAAGGATCTTTGAGTGGGATTCAAAACCCATTGGATATGCCTACTTTCTGCCTTTCTAAATAGCAATACTTAGTTCAAGGATAGACAGTCTTATTTATGTAACTACCATCTGAAAAATACAGTTATAATATATAAAGTAATGCATTCTATTGAAATGTGTCTATAGAAAGCATCATTTTTCTTTATGGGAAATTGTTGATATGCTAAGAAAAGCAAGGGTTCATGTCCTTAACATAGAAAAAATGTGTCATTTCCTTGTTTTGTTCTGTTTGTTTTTCTGAAAGAAGAAAAGAAGGAAAAGGGAAGCAGTTGTTGAGAATAATATTTTATCAGAGCAGGGGAGATATTTAATATTTTTATTACAGTTATGGATCCCGTGTCTAGAGTAAAGGCCCTGAACAAATCAAAACAAACAAACAAACAAACACATCAATAAAAAGGAGCATCCTGACTTCCAAAAGCATTGAAGAAATACGAGACTTTTTTTTTTCTGATTAAATGTTCCATAACAAGTGTTCATTTCCATTGTTTTTTTTTTTTTTTTTAAATCGGTGTCAGCTTCCTCTAACATTAACCTAGAAGGCATCTTTACCTATACTTTGTTGAAGTGTAAACCTAATATGCCTACCTCAGATACGTGGGTGTTACCATAGATATGTGGATGTTACCTTGGGTATGTGGGTATTTCTTTTCAGACAGCCTTCCTGGAAGAAAAAAAGAGCTAGAAATAAGGAATGCTACAGGGATAGGTTAGATACTTCAATTCAAACTGTGATCAGATAAGGAAGAAACCC
>PVLC010044143.1:0-12277 GCA_004027655.1 Graphiurus murinus
TTTTTTTTTTTTTTTTTTTTTTTTTCCAAAGGCATTTTATCTGCAGGTTATACCCCCAGCCCAATTTTCTTTCTTTCTTTTCTTTTTTTTTTTGTGGTACTGGGGATGGAACCTGGGGGCATTCTACCTCTGAACTACAGCCCCAGCCCTATTTTTTATTCTTTATTTTGAAACCGGATCTCACTAAGTTGCGGAGTGCCTCACTAGGTAGCTGAGGCTGGCCACGAACCCGGATCCTCTGGTCTCAGCCTCCCAAATGCTGGGATTACAAGCATGGGCCACACCCGCCTCCAATTTTATTTCTTATTTGGAAACAGGGTCTCACTAAGTTGTAGAGGTCCTTGCTACATTGCTGAGGCTTGTTTCGAACCTGAGATCCTCCTGTCTCAGCCTCCCAAGTACTGGGATTACAAGTGTGTGCCACCAAGCCCGGCTCAGTCATGTTTCTTTCTTTCTTTCTTTTTTTTTTTTTTTTTTTTTGAGGTACTGGGGATGGAATCTAGGGGCATTCTACTTCGGAGCTACATCCCCAGCCCTAATTTTTATTCTTTATTTTGAAACAGGGTCTCACTAAGTTGCAGAGAGCCTCACTAAGTAGCTGCAGCTGACTTAGAACCCTGATCCTCCTGTCTCAGCCTCCCAAGTACTTGGATTACAAGTGTGCCACCATGCCTGACTCGGTTGTGTTTCTTGAATAAATGAATTCAAATAGCCTAGTGTGGTGGTGAACATTTATAATCCCAGTACTTGGGAGGCTGAGACAGGAGGATCGCAGGTTCACAGCCAGCCTCAGCTACTTAGTGAGGCCCTCTGCAATTTAGTGAGAACTTGTTTCAAAATAAAGAATAAAGCTGGGCGTGGTGGCGCACACTTGTAATCCCAGCATTCAGGAGGATGAGACCAGAGAATCAGGGTTCGAAGTCAGCCTCAGCTACCAAGTGAGGCACTCTGCAACTTAGGGAGACTCAGTTTCAAAATAAAGAATAAAAAATAGGGCTGGGGGTATAGCTCGGAGGTAGAATGCCTCTGAGTTCAATCCCCAGTACCAAAAAAAAGAATAAAATAGAGCTAGGGGTGTAGCTTGGTCGTAGAATGCCCCTGGGTTCAATCTCCAGTACCGCAAAAAAGAAAAAGAAAAATGAATTCAATTCATAAATAGGTCTAGGTCTCTGGAAATATTGAGAAAAGCAGGGCATGGTGGCACATGCTTGCAATTCCAGTGCTTGGGAGGCTGAGACAGGAGGATTGCAGGTTCAAACCCAGCTTCAGCAACCTCATGAAGACTTCTGCAACATGATGAGACCCTGTTTCAAAATAAAATAGAACTGGGGGTGTAGCTTGGAAGTAGAATGCCCCTGGATTCAAACCTCAATACTAAAAAAAAGAAAGAAAGAAAAAAAAAGAAACATTCAAAGCAATCTTGAATCTGGCACAAGGGCCATTTGACTGTGATACATTCCTATTAAAACTCTTCCATGCCTCCCTAGCACCCTGAGAATCCAGTCCAAGCCTTCCCACAGCCCCACAGCCCTTATCACAGGATTCTCTTTCACCTCTAAGAACCATCTTTTCTCTGCCTCTGGGCCTCTGCACATGAAATTCCCCCAGCCACCACGCCCTTCTCCCTGTCTCATCTGACTGACTCCCTCAGTCCTGTCACCTTGTCAGATGACCTGAGGAGCATGACAAGCATGCTTCTGGAGTACCAGCAAAGCCAGGACACTGGTACTTTTTTCCCCCAATAACATTTGATAATTTTTTTTTTTTTGCGGTACTGGGGATTGAACTCAGGGGCATTCTACCTCCGAGCTATACCCCCAGCCCTATTTTTTATTCTTTATTTTGAAACAGGGTCTCACTAAGTTGCAGAGGGCCTCACTAAGTAGCTGAGGCTGGCTGCGAACTCGAATCCTCCGGTCTCAGCCTCCCGAATGCTGGGATTACAAGTGTGAGCCACCACGCCCAACTTCTATTCTTTATTTTAAAGCAGGATCTCACTAAGTTGCAGAGAGGGCCTCACTAAGTAGCTTAGGGTGGCCACGAACCTGTGATCCTCCTGTCTCAGCCTCCCAAATACTGGGATTACCGGTGTGCACCACCATGCCCAGCTAGACTCTCTGTGTGTGTGGTACTAGGTATGGAACCCAGGGGCATTCTACCTTTGAGCTACACCCCCCAGCTCTATTTTTTTTTTGTTGTTGTTAAATGGGGTCTCTCTAAGTTGCGGTGAGCTTCATGTTGCTGGCTGTGAATATGCCATTCTCCTGTCTCAGCCTCCCAAGTACTGGGATTACAAGCATGCGCCATCATGTCTGGTGATTTTTTTCTTAATATCAACATTTTTGTTTTACTTATTGACTTATTGTTCTCTACCCTCTCCCCCCAGTTTCAGTCCTCCAACTCCATGAGGGCCCAGTTAATATTTTCCAATTCTATACCTGCAGTGCCCAGTACAAGACCTAGCATAGCCCTCAGACATCTTACTTACCAGCCTTTATTCACTCCATCTCTCTTCTAAGGTCTACACTACACATCATATGTCAGTTTCTACTTTATATCTCTGATAACTCCTACTTAGCCTTCAGAACCTTATCCAAATGACCCTGCTCTGTGAGTCTGCTTCAGTTTCTCAGATGAGGTAAGCTCTCTGCTTCTGTAAAATCATAATCCTTACTCAGTGTCTCCCTTTTTTTTTTTTTTTTTTTTTTTTTAGTATTGAGGATTGAACCCCGGGGCATTCTACCTCCGAGCTACACTTCCAGCCCTATTTTATTTTTATTTTGAAACAGAGTCTTGCTAGGTTGATGAGAATCTCACTACTTGCTGAGGCTGTCCTTGAATCTGTGATCCTCCTGTCTCAGCTTCCCAAGTACTAGGATTACAGGCCTGTGCCACCACACCTGGCTAGCTTCTCTCTCTCTCTCTCTCTCTCTCTCTCTTCTTTCTTTTTTTAAAATTATAATTATTACATATGTCTTGTCTTCTCTCTCATTAGACTGGTAGCAGAGGCTGGTAGATCCATACCTGAGTTACCAGTGCCCTGCATAAGCCTCGCCAGAGCAGGAATCCATATATGTCTGTTACGCAAATAGAATAGGAAGGGTGGTAAAATTCAGGCAGAACTGGGCTTCTATCTTGCAGGGGGTGGTGTAGGGGTTTAAACCCAGGGCTTTGTGCCTGCTAAGCACACCTTCTCCCGCTGAGCTCCGCCCCCAGCCTCAGCCTTCGGCAGGATCTTAAAGGTGAGAGGAAAGAGAACAACCAGTACTGGGGAGCGCACAGCCAGTGGGATAAAAACAAACCGCATCATCAACACGCTCCGTGGCGTGGCGGGAAAGAGGGCAGAGGCTCAGCCCCTCACAGGCCCTGTGAGCTTGGGGAAGCTGCCCAATCCGTCCTTCCTCAGTTTCTTCATCTGTGAAATGTAATCCTCTCCACTTCACCTGGCATTACAAAGGTTAACGTCTGCTCGGAGCTGAGGACTGTGCCAGGCACACGGGCTCTGTGTGTGATGGTTATCCTCGCTGTTATCTCCATCGCTGAGTGCTTGGGTCGTGCCAGGCACTTTTATCTGTCATCTCACTTAGTCCCCACAGGGCCCGACAGGCAGGGATTGTTGTCCCCTTTTCCAAAGAAATGAGGCGTAAACAGGCCAGGCAGCTTGCTAAGGTCACTTGCTGGGTAAGTGGCAGGAGTGGGATTTGAACCCAGGTCTCCCTGGCCCTGCCACCCACCCATGTTCTTTGGCGGTGGCACCTGCCTGCAGCAGGCAGGGGAGGAGGAGGAGGAGATGGCATGGTGGGAAGGCAGGGAGGCTTCACCGAGCCGGGGCCTGGAAGCTGAGCAGCAGGCGGTTTTTCCAGAGCTTTCATTTCCGTCTGCCTCTTCTAAGCAGGTGAAAAACCCCACAGAGGGCCCTTCCCCGAGTCCCCCCTTCCCTCCCCCTCCCAGCGTGGGGGATGAGGCAGTGCTGGGAGGGGGGAGGTCAGGCATGCAGCGTGGGGGATGCAGGGGAGGGAGGAGGGGGAGCATCATTCCAGATTCTTCCCTCCAGCACCCCCCTTCCCCATCAAAGGAGCTCCGGGAGGAGAGAGCATTCCAGGTGGAAGGAATGGCAAACGCAAAGGCTGCGGATTAAGGATGTGGAGGCAGGGAAAGCCTGCGAGCTGGGCTGGATTCGGGGGGGCCCCCTGGGATTGATCGGTGGAGAAGAACTTGTTTGACAAGAGGGAGAGAGGGAGAGGCAGAGAGAGAAGGAGGGGGCCAGCGGTGGACCCAGCAAGAGCTGAGGGTGCCAGAGGGAGAACATTCTGGGCTCAGAGCACAGAGCTCTCCGCCCTCTTCCCCTCAGACAGGGGTGGGGGACACAGAGGGTGTTTCTTCTTGGTCCCTGCGCTGTGTGCCAGACACAGGCTCCTGGCTTCTTATGCCTTCTCTGGCTGCTGTTGTACTTTCTCTCTGGCTTCACAGGGTCCTGATTGTTCACTCCATTTTACAGATGAGAAAGCTGAGGCTCAGCCCGGTTATGTATCATTTGTCCAAGGTCAGACAGGGCTTAAAAGGCAGACCTGGGACTCCAACCCGGCCTGCCACAGACTTAGGAAGCTTTCTCAAAGGGACAGAGATGTTCCCACAGCAACAATGACAGGAACTCTTGTGTGCACCACACTTTAGAGTTTGTATAGGCCTTATTTCTTTCCTTTCTTTGTCTTTTTCCTTTTTTTTTTTTTTTTTGAGGGGGATAATGGAGATAGAACTCAGGGGTGTTCTACCTCTGAGCTACGCCCCCAGCCCTTTTCATTTAATTAATTAATTACTTAACTAACTAATTTTTTTTGAGGTACTGGGGATTGAACTCAGGGGCATTCTACCTCCGAGCTATACCCCCAGCCCTATTTTTTACTCTTTACTTTGAAACAGGGTTTCACTAAGTTGTGGAGTACCTCACTAGGTAGCTGAGGCTGGCTGAGAATCTGGATCCTCCGGTCTCAGCCTCCCGAATGCTGGGATTACAAAGCGTGCGCCACCACACCCGGCTCACTAATTAATTATTTATTTATTGTGGTACTGGGAATTGAACCCAGGGCCTTCTACCTCTCTCTGAGCTACACCCCAAGTCCTATTTTATTTTTATTTTGAAACAGGGTCTCACTAGGTTGATGAGTCTCACTATTTGCTGAGGCTGTCTTTGAACCTGCAATCCTCCTGTCTCAGCCTCCAAAGTACTGGGATTATAGACATGTACCACCACATCCAGCTATTTCATCATTCTTCTTCTTCTTCTTCTTCTTCTTCTTCTTCTTATTATTATTATTATTATTATTACTGTTATTTGTGTGTGTGTGTGTGTGTGTGTGTGTGGTACTGGAGATTGAGTCTGGGGAATTTTATCTCTGATCTACACCCCCAGCCCTATTTCTGTTTTTTTTTCAGTACTGGGGATTGAACTCAGGGGCATTCTACCTCCGAGCTACACTCCCAGCCCTATTTTTTTTTTTTTTTTTTTTTTTTTTTTTTTTTTTTGCGGTACTGGGGATTGAACTCAGGGGCGTTCTACCTCCGAGCTATACCCCCAGCCCTATTTTTTATTCTTTATTTCGAAACCGAGTCTCACTAAGTTTCGGAGTGCCTCACTAGGTAGCTGAGGTTGGCCACGAACCAGTCTCAGCCTCCCAAATGCTGGGATTACAAGCATGCGCCACCACGCCTGGCTGCCCAGCCCTATTTTTTATTCTTTATTTTGAAACAGGGTCTCACTAAGTTGCAGAGAGTCTCACTAAGTAGCTGAGGCTGGCTGCGAACCCGCATCCTCTGGTCTCAGCCTCCCGAATTCGGGGATTACGAGCGTGCGCCACCACGCCCGGCTCCTATTTGTGTTTTGAAACAGGGTCTCACTAGGTTGATGAGAGTCTCACTACTTGCTGGGGCTGTTCTCGAATCTAAAATCCTCCTGTCTGTCCCAGCCTCCCAAATACTGGGATTACAGGTGTGCATCCCCACGGCTGTAGGGCTACAGACCTTATTTCTTTTGTTCCTTGAGACAGCCTCAAAGTCAGAGCTTTATCATCCCTATTTCATAGGTAACAAAACTGAAGCTCAGAGAGGGGTTGTGACTTGGCCACCATTACAGAGCCATTAGGCGGCAAAGTTGGGATTCAGACGCAGCTCTGGTGACTCTAAATGCCTTTGCCTCCCCCTTGCAAAGAAAGAGGGTCTGTTTCCTGCTCTTATTGAGAAACAGACAGAAGTTACTTTTTCTGTGTGTGTGTGTGGTGCTGGGGATTCAACCCAGGGGCATTCTACCTCCAAGCTGTATCCCCAGCCCTATTTGTGTGTGTGTGTGGGGGGGGGGGGTTGTGGTACTGGGGATTGAACTCAGGGGCATTCTACCTCCGAGCTATACCCCCCAGCCCTATTTTTTATTCTTTATTTTGAAACAGGGTCTCACTAAGTTGCAGAGTGCCTCACTAGGTAGCTGAGGCTGACCGAGAACCCGGATCCTCCAATCTCAGCCTCCCAAATGCTGGGATTACAAGCGTGCGCCACCACGCCCGGCTCCTATTTTTGTTTTTTATTTTGAAACACGGTCTCACTAAGTTGCAGAGGTCCTCACTAAATTGCCAAGCCTGCCTGTGAATCTGCGATCCTCCTGTCTGTACTGGGATTACAAGTGTGTGCCACCATGCCTGGCCTAATTCTTATTTTGAAACAAGGTCTCACTAGGTTAATGAGAGTCTCACTACTTGCTGAGGCTGTCCTTAAATCTAGAATCTTCCTGTCTCAGCCTCCCAAGTCCTGGAATTACAGGTGTATGTCACCATGCCCAGCCCAGAATCTTAAAATCTTAATTTCGAGAGTAGATAGGAACTTCTTTTTTTTTTTTTTTTTATTTATTTGTAATTTTTTTTTTTTTTTTTCGGTACTGGGGATTGAACTCAGGGGCATTCTACTTCCGAGCTATACCCCCAGCCCTATTTTTTTATTCTTTATTTTGAAACCAAGTCTCACTAAGTTGTGGAGTGCCTCACTAGGTAGCTGAGGCTGGCCGCGAACCCGGATCCTCCGGTCTCAGCCTCCCGAATGCTGGGATTACAAGCGTGCGCCACCACGCTCAGCTAGATAGGAACTTCTGATATCAATAATAATAATAGAAATTAAGTTGAGTGTGCTGGTCCAGACCTGTAATCCCAGTACACGGGAGTCTGACCCAGGAGTATCACAAGTTGAAGGCCAGCCTCAGCAATTTACCAAGACTCTGTTCCAAAAAATTAAAAGAAGCTGCTTGTAATAGCACAAGCTTGTTATCCTAGTACTTGGAAGGCTGAGACAGGAGGTTTGTGGGTTTGCCTCAGCTACTTAATGAGGTCATCCGTAACTTTGTGAGACCCTATTAAAAAAAAAAAATACCCTGGTTCCAAATAAATAATGGACTGAGGATGTAGCTCAGAGGTAGAATGCCCCTGGGTTCAATCTCCAGTACCTCAAAAAAGAATAAAGAAAAGAACCCGGGCACAGTGGTGCATGCCTGTAATCCCAGCATTTGGGAGTCTGAAACCGGATGATTGAAAGTTGGAACCCAGCCTCAGAAACTTAGTGAGGCCCTCCACAATTTACTGAAACACTGTCTCAAAATAAAAATGAAATAAACTGGGCAGGGTGGCTCACACTTGTAGTCCCAGTACTTGGGAGGCTGAAACTGGAGGATCTGGGTTCTCAGCCAGCCTCAGCTACCTAGTGAGGCACTCCGCAACTTAGGGAGACTCTTTCAAAATAAAGAATAAAAAATAGGACTGGGGGTATAGCTTGGAGGTAGAATGTCCCTGTGTTCAATCCCCAGTACCGCCAAAAAATAAAAATAAAAATAAAATAGGTCTGGGGGTGTAGCTCAGAGGTCGAATGCCCCAGGTTCAATCCCCAGCACCAATGATGATGATGGGAATAACAATAATAGTAATTATTGTTAGAGTTAGCCTTCAAGAACCCTTACTATGTGCCAGTCATCGTGCTCAGTAATTGAATGATTCACATTTTTACAGTGCTGGGGATGGAACCCAGGGTTTTGTGCAAGCCAGGTTAAGTACAAGCACTCTACCACTGAACTACACTACACCCCCAGCCCTAAAGTGTTTCTTTTTTTCTTTTTTTTTCCCAAACTGGGGATTGAACCCAGGGGCTTTCTATCTCTGAGCCATGCCCTCAGCCCTATTTTTATTTTTATTTTATTTATTTTTTTGTGTGGTACTGGGGATTGAACCTAGGGGCGTTCTACTTTTCAGCTATACTCCCAGTCCTATTTTTTATTTTATTTTATTTATTTATTTATTTATTGCAGTACTGGGGATTGAACTCAGAGGCATTCTACCTCTGAGCTATACCCCCAGGCCTATTTTTTATTCTTTATTTTGAAACAGGGTCTCACTAAGTTGCGGAGGGTCTCACTAGGTAGCTGAGGCTGGCGGCGAACCCAATCCTCCGGTCTAAGCCTCCCAAATGCTGGGATTACAAGTGTGCGCCACCACGCCCAGCTATTTTTTATTTTGAGACAGTGTCTCACTAAGTTGCAGAGGGCCTCACTAAGTAGCTGAGGCTGGCTGCGAACCTGCAATCGTTCTGTCTCAGCCTCCCAAGTATTGGGATTACAAGTGTGTGCCACCATGCCCAGCTCACATTTAATCTTCATAGCTTTGGGAATTAGAAACAATTGTAATCTCTACTTTATAGAAAAATGGGACTGAGAGCTAGGTGTGGTGGTGCATACTTGTAATCTCAGTACTTGGGAGGCTGAGACAAGAGGATTGCAAGCTCGTGGCCAGCCTCAGCTACTTAGTGAGGCCCTCCACAACTTAGTGAGACCCTGTTTCAAGATAAAGAATAAAAAATATAGCATTTGGGAGGCTGAGACTGGAGGATTCGGGTTCACGGCCAGCCTCAGCTACTTAGTGAGGCACTCCTCAGCTACCTCGTAAGGCACTCCGCAACTTAGTGAGGCCCTGTTTCAAAATAAAGAATAAAAAATAGAACTGGGGGTATAGCTTGGAGGTAGAATGCCCCTGAGTCCAATCCCCAGTACCGCAAAAAAAAAAAAAAAAAAAAATGTTATGACTAGGCGTGGACCACCGTAATCCCAGTACTTGAGAAGCTGAGACAGGAGGATTACAAGTTTGAGACCAGCCTCAGCAATTTAGGGAGATCCTGTTTCAACATAAAAAATAAAAAGGGCTGGGGATATAGCTTAGAGGTAGAATGCCCCTGGGTTCCATTCCATCCCCAGTACCACAAAAATAAATATATAAAAATAATAAATAAACTAAAAAGAGCTAGGGTGTGGCTCAGAGGCAGAATGCCCCACGTTCAGTTCCCAATACTAAATTAATAAGTAAAGTAAGTAAGAAGCCGGGTGTGGTGATGCAGGCTTGTAATCCTAGTACTTGGGAGGCTGAGACTGGAGGATCACAGATTCAAGGACAACCTCAGCAATTTATTTATTTTTATTTTATTTTATTTTATTTTATTTTAAGTGGTAATGGGAATTGAACTCAGGGGCATTCTACCTCCGAGCTATACCCCTAGCCCTATTTTTTATTCTTTATTTTGAAACAGGGTCTCACTAAGTTGTGGAGGGCCTCACTGGGTAGCTGAGGCTGACCATGAACCCAGATCCTCCAGTCTAGCCTCCCAAATGCTGGGATTACAACCGTGTGCTACCACACCCGGCAGCAATTTATTTTATTTTATTTTTTTTTTTGCGGTACTAGGGATTGAAACCAGGGGCATTCTACATCCGAGCTATACCCCCAGTCCTATTTTTTATTCTTTATTTTATTTTATTTTATTTTCGGAACTGGGGATTGAAGTCAGGGGCATTCTACCTCCCAGCTATACCCCCAGCCCTATTTTTTATTCCTTATTTTGAAACCGGGTCTCACTAAGTTGCGGAGGGCCTCACTTAGGTAGCTGAGGCTGGCCGCGAACCCGGATCCTCCGGTCTCAGCCTCCCGAATGCTGGGATTACAAGCATGCGCCACCACGCCTGGCTCCCTATTTTTTATTCTTTATTTTGAAACCGAGTCTCATTAAGTTGCAGAGTGCCTCACTAGGTAGCTGAGGCTGGCCTCGAACCCGATCCTCCGGTCTCAGACTCCCAAATGCTGGGATTACAAGCGTGCGCCACCACGCCCGGCTTTGAGACCCAGTTTTCAAATAAGATATAAAATTGGTCTGAGGATGTATCTTGGAGGTTGAATGCCTCTGGGTTCAATTCCCAGTACCAGTAAATAAATAAATAAACAAACAAACAAACAAACAAATAAATACAAAAATAACTAAATAAAGTACGTAAGTAAATAAATCCTCATCCCTACCTCGTGTGTGTGTGTGTGTGTGTGTGTGTGTGTGTGTGTGTGTGTGTGTGTGTTACTGGGGATTGAACCCAGGGGCATTCTACCTCTGAGCTACATCTCCAGTCCTATTTTATTTTTTATTCTTTTTTTTTTTGTGTGTGTGTGGTACTGGGGATTGAACTCAGGGGCATTCTACCTCCGAGTTATACTCCCAGCCCTATTTTTTATTCTTTATTTTGAAACCGAGTCTCACTAAGTTGCGGAGTGCCTCACTAGGTAGCTGAGGCTGGCCACGAACCCGGATCCTGCCGTCTCAGCCTCCCGAATGCTGGGATTACAAGTGTGCGCCACCACACCCCGCTATTTTTTATTCTTTATTTTGAAACAGGTTCTCACTAAGTTGCGGAGTGCCTCACTAAGTAGCTGAGGTTGGCCTCGAACCTGGATCCTCCTGTCTCAACCTCAAAAGTACTAGGATTGCAAGTGTGTGCCACCACACCCGGCTTCATCCCTACCTCTTGATCTTGTATCATTATCCCTATTCCTCAGAAGTATAGCTGAAGCACAGCTAAGTTTGGTGACTGTTCAAGGTTAAGGTCACTCTATCTTAGGTGAGGTGGTAGAGTCAGGATTCAAACTCAGGAGGACTGTTTTTTGTGATAGTGAGGAGTGAACCCAGGGTCTCAAAGCTACACCCCAGCCTTTTTTTTTTTTTTGAGACAGGGTCTCACTGAGTTGCTCAGGCTGGCCCTAAACTTGCGATCCTCTTGCCTCAGCCATTTGAGTAGCTGGGATTACAGGTGTGCACCATGGGCTCAGCTAAACCTGTCTTCTTTCATGGTCCATTAGAAAAGTGCAGAGAGAGAGAAGCCGGGCGTGGTGGTGCATGCTTATAATCCCGGTGCTTGAGAGGCTGAGGCAGGAGGATCGCAGGTTCAGGGCCAGCCTCAGCTACTTAGTGAAGCAGTGAAGCACTCCACAACTTATTGAGATCCTGTTTCAAAAAATAGGACTGGGGGTGTAGCTTGGAGGTAGAATGCCTCTGAGTTCAATCCCCAGTACCACACACACACACACACACACACACACACACACACACACACACAAAGTGTGGAGAACAGCTCCACTTCAAAGCCACGCTCTCCCCCTGGAACACTCTTATTCATTCAGCAATAACCATGACCCTCTCTCTCTCTCTATTTACTTTTTTGGAACTAGGGATTGAACACAGGGGCATTCTATTTCTGAACTATGCCCTCCCAACCCTTTTTATGGTTTTTGTTGTTGTTGTTTTTTTGAGGTACTGTGGATTGAACTCAGGGGCATTTTACCTCTGAGCTATATCCCCAGCCCTATATTCTTTTTATACTTTATTTTGAAACAGGGTCTCACTAAGTTGCGGAGGGCCTCACTAGGTAGCTGAGGCTGGCTGCAAACCCGGATCCTCCGGTCTCAGCCTCCCAAATGCTGGGATTACAAGTGTGCACCACCACGCCCGGCTTTATGTTTTGTTTTGAAACAGAGGCTCACTAGGTTGCTGAGAGTCTCACTACTTTCGGAGGCTGTCCTTGAACCTTCGATCCTCCTGTCTCAGCCTCCTAAGTACTGGGTTTATAAGTGTGTGCCACCATGCCCAGCTCTCTCTTTTTCTTTTGTGGTATTGGGGATTGAACCTAGGGGGGGTTCTACCACTGAGCTACATCCCCAGCTTTATTTTTTTTTTATTTTTTATTTTTTATTTTTTTTGGCGGTACTGGGGATTGAACTCAGGGGCATTCTACCTCCGAGCTATACCCCCAGCCCCATTTTTTATTCTTTATTTTTTGAAACCGAGTCTCACTAAGTTGCGGAGTGCCTCACTAGGTAGCTGAGGCTGGCCGCGAACCCGGATCCTCCGGTCTCAGCCTCCCGAATGCTGGGATTACAAGCGTGCGCCA
>PVLC010044144.1:0-11819 GCA_004027655.1 Graphiurus murinus
AACTGCAGTGAGGCTGAGACAGGAGAGTCCCAAGTTCAAGGCCAGCCTCAACAATTAGGGGTGGGGCTATAGCTAAGTGGTAGAATGCCCCAGGTAGCAAACCCCAGTAACACACACACACACACACACACACACACACACACACACACACACACACGCATATGTGCATGAATTAAAGACTTAAACATAAGATTTGAAATTATAATACTATTAAAAGAAAACATAGAGAAAAGCTTCATTCGTTCTGGTAATGATCTAGATAATGATTTTTTTAAAAAAATAAGGGCTTAAGATCCAAACTATACAAGGAACTCAATTTAAAAATAGGCAAAGGACCTAAATAGGCATTTCTCAAAAGAAGACACATAAGTGGATAACAGGCCTATGAAAAACTGTTCAACCTCACTAATCATCAGGAAAATACAAATTATATCCACAGTAAAATTATCACTTCACACCTATTAGAATGTCTATCATCAAAAAGGCAAAAGATGGCTGGGAGTATAGCTCAGAGGTAGAGCACTTGCCTAGCACTTGCTCAATTCCCAGCACTGCAAATAAATAAATAAAATAGTAAGATACAAGTATTGGTGAGGATGTGAAGAAAAAGGAATCCTTACACACTGTTGACGGAATGTAATTTGGTATAGCCATTATGGAAAATGTACGGAGTATCCTTAAAAAAAAAAAAAAAAAAAAAGATCCAGCCATACTATGACTGGATATATATCTAAGAAATTGTTAGTATGCCAGAGAGGTATCTGGAAGCTGAGGATATAGTTCAGTGGTAAAACACCTGCCTAGCATGTATGAGATCCTAGATTCAATCACCAGCACCACAGAAATAAAGATGGATAGGGACAGGGACAGGGACAGGGACAGGGAGAGGGAGTGGGGTGGAGGGAAACAAAAAAAAAGAGATTGACCGACTGAGAGATCTGTTTCTATGTTCACTATAGTATTGCTTATAACAGCCAAGATACAGAATCAACCTAAGTATCTATAAACAGATGAATAAAGAAAATGTGGTATATATACACAATGAAATACTACTCAGCCCTAAAAAAAAAGAAGTAAATCTTGTCATTTGTGACAAGATAGATGAACCTAAAGGACATTACATTAACTAGAAGTCAGAAACAAGAAGATAAACACTGATCTCACATATGTAATCTTAAAAAGGAAAACTCACAAAAGCAATGAATAAAATGATAGTTACCATGGGTTGGGGCACAAGCAGAGGTTGGAGGATTGAGATACATTGATCAAAGGGTACAAATTTTCAGTTAGACAGGAGAAATAAGCTCAAGAGATCCACTATACAACCTGATGACTACAGTTAATAATATAAAAAGAATTTACCCCAATTTTCTTCCTGCTTTAAGTGATCACAGGTTTTACAGTTACAAATTCTGACCAAGAATGTAATATTAAATTTTACTACATTTCATATAAGGCAGGTTGTAAAACCTCTAAAATGAAAAAATATATATATTTATCTAAAATAGATTTATTCTTAAGATGAAGCTAATATGATAATACATTACAATCTGACATTTTACTTTATATTTTTATATGTGAAAACAATGGAAATCATATAATGAAACATATTCCTAAATATAAAAATTCAGGTGGGGGGTAACCTTACCATTTTTGCTGACATCCAGTTCCCTGAGATTAATAAGATTTGCAATGGATGCTGGTAATGTTGTTAAATCATTGTCTGGCAAACTCAGTTTGTGTAGAGACTGACAGTTAAAAAGTTGCTATTGAAAAATAGAGAAAAAAAATTATCTTTTTTAAAGTTTCCTTAAACATTTCATGTACTAATGTCTATACAAATAAATATTATTAGTCACAGTGAAACTGAACAAGCTATATCTATGATAATAAGGATACTAGAAACAATCTCTCATTATTCCAGTTATTTTCTTCTGGATCTGAATATATCTGGACCACTTGGAATGATCTATATCCTCATAATTCTACCTAAGGAAAACATACTTAGAGTTACAAGTATATGACTATATTCTTTGTTGAAGTAGTCAAAAAAGTGGTTATTAAATATGATAAATTCTAGAGCTTATCTTTCGAGCAACCTTATTCCAAAAACGAAGGCCATATTTAAGAGCATTCTTCCAAAAAATGTAAACTAGGATTGAGATAGATAAATGATTCAGTTATTTGCATGCTATATTAAGCCTCTCTTTCCAACATAACCCCCAGATTAAGGCGCTATTGGTGGTGATTAGGGAAGGGCGACACTGGCTTCTTTGGGTTTTCCATAGTCTCTATGAAAAATGGCCATGGAAGATAAAGTACTTGCTGAAGAACAACATATAAAGAAGAATAGTAAGTTACAAAGCACCCTATCACAACTTAGGTCTATAACTCATAAACATGTAACTGACAATCTTTAATATCTTATCCATAGCCATCAGATTTCTCTTTAAAATTACCTAGACCAGCAGTGGCTTTCAAAATGTTTTACCAGAAAGAAAAAAAAAGCCATTCAGTATGTTTACATACATATACAAATCTAAAACAAATATTTCACGAACCAATGGCTATATGCAACACACACTATTTGCTATTACACTATAGTTAGGGTTACCAACCAATTAAATTTGAATTTCAGATAAATACTTTTTTTGTACAAATATATTCTATTTATTGCATAGGATATACTTTACCAAAAAGTATTTCTTGTTCATCTGAAAATACCTGTTTAACTAGGTGTTCTGTATTTTTGTTTTCTAATTCTCACAGTCCAAAATATGTAGTTAATCTTTTAAATGCTGACCATGCATATTAAATTTTTAGGAGCCAACCAATGGGTCTCTGCCCACTTAAAAAAAAAAACAACACTGCTATTTGGGTAGGTAAGTTAAAGATAATGAAGTTGTTCATAAAACACAGGAAACTGAGTATAAAATGAAAGGAAAAGAAAAAAGTATATTGCAAATATTTTAGTCAAAAAACAAGGTGATAATTTGAGTGTTTTATCCCAATAAACTTTCTCTTTCCAGTTGTTTCCTAGATTTCAGAAATATAAGTCCTCCAGAACCCGCCGGGCGTGGTGGCGCACGCTTGTAATCCAACATTTGGGAGGCTGAGACCGGAGGATCCGGGTTCGCGACCAGCCTCAGCTACCTAGTGAGGCCCTCCGCAACTTAGTGAGACTCGGTTTCAAAATAAAGAATAAAAAATAGGGCTGGGGTAGAATGCCCCCGAGTTCAATCCGCAGTACCGCAAAAAAAAAAAATAAGTCCTCCAGAACCTTTCCCAAGAAATTGTAAATGGAGGAAAACAAAACAGCACTTCTTAAAAAAACTGCTTAATAATAAAATCATAATGCAGGACTAAAAATGACAATTATCCCCAATTACAACAATGTACGTCAATGTCTAATGAAAACTAGAAAAAGCATAAATTTCAGTTCTTTGTCTACTTAAATCTATTGGCTCTAGAAACTGTATAGTCTCATTATCTACCTTAGGGGCTATAATATGCTAGAAGTAAACAAATTTTTAACTTATTTGCACAAATATTCAAGAATTGTTTTGAACGATTTAAAAATCTATTGTAAAAACTTGAGGCAGAGCCGGGCGTGGTGGGGCACGCTTGTAATCCCAGCATTTTGGGAGGCTGAGACCGGAGGATCCGGGTTCGCGGCCAGCCTCAGCTACCTAAGTGAGGCACTCCGCAACTTAGTGAGACCCGGTTTCAAAATAAAGAATAAAAAATAGGGCTGGGGGTATAGCTCGGAGGTAGAATGCCTCTGAGTTCAATCCCCAGTACCGCAAAAAAAAAAAAAAACTTGAGGCAGGCTGAGACAAGGAGGATCACAGGTTCCTGGCCAGCCTCAGCAACTTGTGAGGCCCTCTGCAACTTAGTGAGACCCTGTTTCAAAATAAAAAATAAAATAGAGCTAGAAGTGTAGCTCAGAGGTACAATGCCTCTGGGTTCAATCCCCAGTGCCACCAAAAAAATGAATGAATGAATGAATGGTGTTGCATACTTTATGGTTAAATTGAAAAATGGAAACAACACAGCATATGAACAGAATTTGGTGACATTAAGGCTATCAAATGTGTAGGCATAGATATCACTCAAGCCAGGTGTGGTAGCACACACTTGTAATCCCAGTACATGGGAAGCTGAGACAGGAGGGTAGCAGGTTCGTGGCCAGCCTCAGCAACTTGTGAGGCCCTCTGCAATTTAGTGAGACCCTGTTTCAAAATAAAGAATAAAATAGGGCTAGGGGTATAGCTCAGAGGTAGAATGCCTCTGGGTTCAATCCCCAGTACGAGGAAAGAAAAAAAAAAAAAGAAAGAATGGAAAAAAAGAAGTAACTCAAATGAGGGTAATTCTTAACATACCTTTGGAAGCTCTTCAATCTGATTAGCATCTAAATAGAGCTCCTCCAAAGTTTTTTCAAAAGTGAAGATTTCTTTGGGAACTTGTTCCAAACTGCAATGAGAGTAATCCAGAGTAGTGACAGTTTCCTCTTCCCCTCGAAGACAGCGACATGGTACCAACCGCACAAACAAACTTCGTTTTGTAGTCATTTTTAAATACTGCAATATTCAAATAAAAATAAATACAATTAACATATACATATTATAACAAATGATTTTTTTCAGAACAAATTATTCTAATTAATTTATCACAATTCACATATTACAGGAAAACAACACCTCCCCTTCTATTACACATACCCAGTGGAGCCTATTTAACATTAACACTGATTTATTCATTTTCCTGGTGCTGGGGATTGAATCCAGGGCCTCATGAATGTTTAGGCAAGCGCTCTTCCACAGAGCTATACCCCAAGCCCTTAACATATCTTCAATACCCACATTTATATCTACTGGATTTTAAATTAAACTCAATACTTTAATACTTTACAAAGCAATCCACAAAATATGCTTCTACAAAAACCATGCTTTGTGAGTCTGCTCCTTAGTTCTAAAAAAGAAACACTAAGACAACAAATATTTTTCTGGCTCTGAGTTCAGTGTTTCTTGGTTAAGAACTTGATTTTGTGCTGTTCTGAGTAGGAAGTGGGAAATCTGACACTTGCAGGTCTTCCTAACCAGCCATCAGAGATCAATCACCATTTAACTTCCCTATCATCCTCCCACATGAAAATTCCCATTTACCCTAAATATATTTTTGTTTCCATCAACTATTAGCCTATCTATGAAGATACTGTAATCCCAGTATTTGGGAAGCTAAAACAAAAGGAATGCAGGTCCTAAACCAACCTTAGCAACCTAGCGAGACCCTCAGCAACTTAGAAAGACCCTGTTTCAAAATAAGAAATAAAGGCCGGGTGTGGTGGCACACACTTGTATTCCCAGTACTTGGGAGGCTGAGACAGGAGGACTGCAGGTTCATGGCCAGCCTCAGCTACATAGTGAAGCCCTCCACACTTTGGTGAGACCCTTTTCAAAATAAAGAATAAAAAACAGGGCTGGGGGTATAGCTTAGAGGTAGAATGCCCCTGGGTTCAATCCTCAGTTTCACACACACAAAATAATAATAAAATAAAAAGAAAAAAGAGGTGGGGTACAGCTTAGAGATTGAATATCTGGGTTCAAACCTCAATGCCTCTCCAATCAAAAAAGAGACTCAAGTGTTTGACAAAAGGTAGCATAAGTATTTCCTTGGCAATCTTTTTTTAAAGTTTTATTTTATTCAATTATCATATGTCAGACACTGTACTAAGTTCTTCAGGTAAGCTATATTCGTATTTTCATTTCATCCTCACTACAACATAAGACATGTATTATTATCTCCATTTTTTCGATAAAGAAACTGAGTCTGTAACCTTCTATAATGCTCCTCAATATATAATAATATACACATATTGAATTCAGATCCTCAAAACAATTCACGTATCAATAGGTCCTTACAAAAAGAAACTAAGATGTCAAACATCAATGTTTTCATCTATGGCTAAGAGTGTAGCTCAGTGGTGGAACCATTTGCAAGGCCCTGGACTCTATCCCCAGAATCATACAAAAAGGGGTAGGGGGAGGGATTTTTATCTAAAATCTTGTCAACAAATAAATATCCAGAAAAGCTTACTGAATAACTATCAACAATCTATGCTGTTACTGGCCCTAACTTTCTATGGATAAAGGTTATGAAAATAATGGTTTAGACCTCAGATTATATTCAGGCCTGTTCTACCACTATGAATAAACAGTTTATCTAATAAATATAAAATATTAATTGCTAAAGAGGGAATGAGCTTACTTGTATGCTTGAGATCATTTTTAAAATTCTAAAGATGGGCATAACATTTCTTGTTTTAAACATTTTAGGAATATAATTGAATTAGAGGGATGCTTAAGAACACTAGGAAAGAATTCTATCTGTCCTGTCTAGTATGGTAGCCACTATACACATGTGGCTATTTAAACAAAACTGCAGTTTCTCAGTTACATTAATTATATTTTAAGTGCTCAACAGCCATAGGTGACTACAGGATACTATAGTGGGCCAAACAGATAACAGAACATTTCTATTACTGCAGAAAGTTCTACTACAAAGAGCTATTTCAATGTCTCAACTCTGATTCCGGCATACTATAACTGTAAGAGACTTCAGAGCCTCTTTTGAAATTAAAAGCTCCAAATGGTTTTAACTTCTGAACTTCTTCATACTGAGAATATAAAAACTTCTCATAACCACTTGTACTTCCCTCCTGTTGAAGACAGACACCAAGGAAGTTGAGATGGACACTTTTTTGATTAAAACAACCCAGCTAAATCTACATATGTATATTTTCTGCCTTTTGTTTCACTCTGGTTTCTCTTTTCTTGTTATAAACTAAATAAATAGCTTTCCTTGCACCTGAGCTCTCTGAAGATAGAAATTTGAAACAAAAAAAGTCTCCTTTATTTTCCTTCAAAGCTAGCTTTGAATAAGTCTACTTTCCTTTCAATTAGACTCCCAAGTATTTGTGGAGCACAAGGAGCAGTAGAACCTAGCCTCTTGCGCTAGAGAGGTAACCTATCGACTACATGTTTGTATAATTTGGTAGTATTCAAGAACTTGGAAGATATGGCCTTTTAAACCCATTTCCCAGCTGGGGTGGTGGCCCACACTTATAATCCCAGTACTTAGGAGGCTGAGAAAGGAGGGCAGCCTCAGCAAGTAGTGAGATTCAATCAAGCTAGTGTCTGTGTGGTTCAGGCTAGAAATGAACTCTTGGGCTCAAGTGATTCTCCTGTCTCAGTCTCCTCAGTAGCTAGGATGATAAACAGTACCAACATGCCCAGCTTTTAGACCTTAAATTCAGTGGGCCTAGAGTCAATACAAAACTGGACTCTAATTCCACACAGATCTGCAGATGGAAGTGATGCAGAATAAAAACTGTTGATTTAAAACAAAACAACAAAAACCAGAGAAACCTTAATCCTTGAAGGCAGAGAGGGAAGTACCATATAAAAGTAAAAATACCCAAAATAGATTCTCCCTTCATCTTTTTTGGGGGGAGCGGGCATGCTGGGGATTGAACCCAAGGGCATTCTACTTCTAGGTTATTCCTCCTAACCTTATTTTGAAACAGGGTCTCACTAAGTTGCTAAGACTGGCCTCAAATCTGTAATCCTCCTGTCTCAGCCTCCCAAGTGGATTACAGGCACGCACTACCGTGCCAGGCAAGATTCTCCCTTACACAAGTAATCCACAGGGAGAAAGCCTAGCCTGATCTTTATAGGAACAGCTCAACATAGGGACTACTGATTAGAATTTTAGGAAGAGAAGTTATTTAATAAATCAGAAGAATCACTGTAGAGGTAAGAATCTTTTAACCACAATGGAGTAAAAAGAGCCAACCCAAAGAAGAGGCATAATAAGAAGGAAACTTTCTAACAAAAGAAATTAAAGTTACTTACCACTGGGTTGAATTTATCTCCCTGATGTTTCTTAATTGGGTCAACATTCTATGGAAAGCAAAAAAGATTGAAAATTAATATAAATGGATCTTTATAATTCTAAGGAACATATCTTCTAATTGCTAATTTACATCGAAAGCTAAACTGAAATTCTAAAAGTTGACCATTGTATATGAAAACTAGGACCAGATGGCCAAATCAAAATAACATCTTTTTAAAAATAAGGGGCATGGCCAGGTGCAGTGGTATACACCTGAAATCCCAGTTCTTAGCAGGCCAACACAGAAGGATAACAGGTTCAAGGCCAATGTGCAGTAACTTAGCAAGACATTGTTTCATTTTTTAAAAAAACAGTACTGGGGGTATAGCTCAGAAATAGAAGGCCCCTGGGTTCAATCCCCAAAACTTAAGGAAAAAAAAGGAAAACGCATAACAAACACCACACAGGAACACCTGCTCACACAAATTTACTAACTTCTAAATGGCTAACTTCTTAACAAATGGATTTTCATGTGTTTGCAAACTATTATGGGCCTTCATCATAATAAAATAAATACCCTTTCATCCCCTATTAAATGCCATTTATTTGAGCTTAGTGAGAAATAAAATTTTTCCTCAAAAATAAACTGTAGTCACCAAGTATATTTAAATTCAGTAGTTTATGATAGTTTTATATGCCAGACAATGTTAACTGCTTATTGGATTTATTCCTCCTTTTAAGAAACTTGATACTCTGAGTAGTAATGGGCCCACCTAAACACTCACTGTTTTTTGTTTTGTTTTGTGGTACTGGGAATCCAACCCAGGGGCATTCTACCTCCCAACCACACCCTCAAGCCCTATATTATTCTTTATATTAAAACAGGGTCTCAGTAAGTTGCAGAGGCCCTCACAAATTGCTGAGGCTGGTCTCAAACCTGCAGTCCTCCTGTCTCAGCCTCCCAAGTACTGGGATTACATGTGTCCACCTTCACACCCAACTAAATACCCACTTTAGAGCTTCCTAGGCCAGAAGGGATGGAGAGGGGAAAGGTGACACAATAATATCAAAGACTTATACAGTACTCAGGAGTTAGCTTTGGGGTAGAATAGCAGTTGGTTCTAGGAAGACACCTGCTTTCCTGATAAATGGGAACAAATGTGTCAGAAACTACCAGTCTTCCATTTTTCTAGCCTTGAATCTATACATGATATCAAGTGCTGCAGCAAGCATCCTATGACCATAAGTCAACAAGTATGAGGATTAAAAGCTTGCCAATAAGTAAGGCTGACAGAATAGAAAGACAGAACTAGCTGGTGGTCTCTAACCACACTGATGATTAGCTAAACTAATACTAACTACTGCCTACTTTCTGATTTCTTAGTATGTGAGAAAATTAAATCCTTTATTTTCTTAAACCACTGCCAGACTCTTACTTGCAGCCAACACATTTCAAAGATAGACAGCCTAAAACCCCAAACAAGTGTCTTAATAAAGTTTGTACATCACAATCATCTTCTTAGAAATTCAGAGTGATAACCATAAATGTTTCATATTTTACCATCTCCCTGAATATATCAACCTATCTCTATGCTAAATGATTACTGAGTTATTTAAACTTCTCCATGAATTCTACATATACCGTATCTCTCTCTCTCTCTCTCTCTCTCACACACACACACACACACACACACATATATACTATTGTGTATAGGAAGTAAATGTACTCCCAAAGACAATGTGATAGCTAGGTAAAATGGAACTGCCAAAAAAACCAAAATGGAATAAGATCATAGTAGGAGAAAGATGGAGGTAAGAAGGATGAAATGTTTGTGTTTAGAAACTCTAGAATGAAGTATCAGAATACCTTAGTGGAATCCTGAGTAAACAGTTGAAAAGAGCATCAAAGATATGAGGAAACATCCAAACTGATGATATGAATTTGAAAGTCAACTGTTTATAGATAATCTTTAAAGGGATAAAATTGGAAAAAATCATCAAGAATATGAGAGTAGACAGAAAACAGACCAACAAATGAGCCCCAAAACACAATAAAAGTAGGAGTCAATCCAGGCGCAATGGCACATGCCTATAATTCAGTACTTGGGAGAGTGAGACAGGAGGTTCATAGGTTCCAGGACAGCCTCAACAATGTGACAAGACCTTCAGCAACTTGGCAAGACCCTATTTCAAAATGAAAGGGCTAGGGGTATGGCTCAGAGGTAGAGTGTCCCTGGGGTTCAATGCCCAGAGCCAAAAAGAAAAAAAAAAAAAAGAGAAGGGGGGGAGGGAAGGGGGGGAGAGGTCAAAAAGAAAAGATAGGACCAGCAAAGGACAATGAAGAAAAACAATTAAAAAAAAAAAAAAGAGAGAGAGAGAGAGAAAACCCCCTAAAACTGTAGTATCCTAAAAGCCAAATGAAACAACTGTTTCAAGGAGGAAAGAGTTAACAGATTCAGTTAATAAGGCTTAGACTGCCACTGTGTATTAATGTAAAGGTCACTATCTTGACAAGATCACTTCTAGTAGATGGGGAAAAATACTGGAGGGGATTCAAGGAAGAACAGGAGGCTGAGGGCTCCCGAAGTGGTAAATCACATACTTAGCATGTACAAGGCCCTGGGTTCAGTTTCTAGCATTGCAGTAAAAGAATCAGAGAACTGGACACAACAATCATAGATAATTCAAGTAGTTTTGCTATAAAAGACATTAGAAAAATAGACCAGTTGCCAGAGAATATGACTCAAGATACAACAGTGGATTTGTAGGCAGTTGGGAATAAACTACTAGAGAATGAGAAGAGTGTGTGTGTGTGTGTGTGTGTGTGTGTGTGTGTGTGTGTGTATGCAATATTGGGAATTGAACCCAGGGCATGACATTACTAGGCAAGCACTCTACCACTGAGCTCCATCCCCAGCCACCACCAACCACCCCTTTTATTTTGAGACAGATCTCACTAAATAGTGCAGGCTGGCCTCATAATTCCAATCTTCCACCACACATTAGCTCTGTGACTCTCTAAGGATTATTTAGACTAAAGTCTCAGTTTGAAAATTACTGTAAGAACTGGAAAGTAAAATCACTAAAAGTTTTTTTAATATAATACATTATGTTCCCCTATTTATTGAAAGAAATAACTTACACTTGTCTAGTTTTAAGAGAAATTTTACATAGGCACAGTCTTTCTAAATGAGTTCCCAAGTAAAAATGCTGAACAAAGGCTTCTTAAGCACCCACAGCTATCAGATGGTATATTAAGTGATTATTTAAGATCATTTAGTTTAATCACGGTTACTACAGTGTTCACTAGTCTGTATCTGGTATACCTGTGCTCAATTCTAAGGCATTTTATGGACCTTATTCATTCATTACTCAATAAGTACATCAACAGTACATAATCTCTCTATGCTTTTTCAGCGCCCTCCTCTACTGCTTCTTAGCAAAATGCAAGGAGAGGAAGAGGATGGAATGATTAGACTTAATTATTTGAGTTTCCCCTATGGGGCTCTATCAAAATCCTATCCCTTCCCTAAAGGCCACACAGTCATTCAAACATCAGATGATAAACTCACCCCTCTGTTTTCCTGTGCCCACAGCAGGGAGATTGCTATATTCATATATATAAAGGCTCTTCTATCTTTGGAATTCAAATCACTAGTTTCTCTGGGCCCACCAACTTTTGTTAGTCCTAGTTCTCTAGCGTGCTTTTTAGGTTTGTTTTTTTTTGTTTGTTTGTTTGTTTTGTTTTTTTAATACCAGGACCAAAAGTCTTTTGTGTCACATATCCTAATTAGAAGTAGAAATTTCAGTAGATTTTAAGTGTAGATGGAATCATTCAATTTATTTTAAAAAGTACTTTCATGAAAGATAACAATCTCACTTGTCATTTTATGGAGGAAACTTGGTCAAGATAGAAGAACAATCTG
>PVLC010044145.1:0-12284 GCA_004027655.1 Graphiurus murinus
ATTCTACTTTTGAGCTACACCTGCAGCCCTATTTTTTATTCTTTATTTTGAAACAGTCTCACTAAGTTGCAGAGGGCCTCACTAAGTATCTAAAGCTGGCTGTAAACCCACAAACCTCTTGTCTCAGCCTCCCAAGTACTCGAATTACAAGAGTGTGAGCTCATTTCTTTTTAATGGCCCAAAATTCCATAAAATAATTATAACAAAACATATAACTATTTGCCTTTAATTGGATATTTAAATTTATTTTTCCTCTAATTTTTTTGTGACAACAAAGCTACACTAATCATCCTTGCATATATGTTCTTTATATAAATGCAATAATTTCTATAGGCTACATTCCTCAAAACAGGATGCCTTAGTCAATAGTTATCCTTAACTTTAATATATATTTCTAAATTTATTTTCAAAAAAGTATGTAGCAATTTGTACTCCCAGCAGCATTTCAAGAGAGTAACTGTTTAATAGCCCATCACCAGCACTGGATATAGTAAATCCTTTTAAATTTGCCAATTCTATGTGTATTTCATTATTAATTTCGTTTTCATTTCTCTGACTACAAATGAGTGGGAATGTCTTTTCAAATGTCAATTAGCAATTTAAATTATTTTTCTGTGAAGTGCTAATTCTTTTCCTTTGCCCTTTTAATATCAAATCCATTTGTTTTCTTCTTATAATTTATTGGAAGTTTATACCTTAAGAATATTAACCTTTGATTATCATTTGTGTTATAAATATTTTATCAATTTTTTACTTTGTGTTTGTTGTCATCTGCCATATAAATTGTTTAAAACATGCTCAGATACATCCACTCTTTTTCCTTCTTAATCACTATAGTTTCTTCAGGATGGTTTTCTTTCTACCTTCTAGTGATAGAAATAGTTTCATAATCTTTCTTTCTTGAATGTATTTCAAATAATTTGTTTAAGTCAAAGGACATAATCATTCTACAGCATTCAGTAATACTAGTGAATTTAACATAATGCTCAACATTTTTTTCATGGTTCCTTTACTAAATATTGAGTACTTTATAAAATGATGTATATACATTTATTTGTATAGTATTTCATAATGAGTATTGAAAAACTGTAGTATATATTATTAATGTTTAATTTAAAAACATGGGCTAATTAAAAATTATTAGATATAAAATGAAAAATAATAATGGCGTCGGTATTTTTACTAAGAAGGGACAAATACTGATTTGCATGATCCTATAATATAAACCATCTCAGTTTATAAACCTAGAAATTATCATGGTGTTCTTTATTTCTTGGCATCCTTTCAATAACAGTGGATCTATTATTCTTACAGTTAGAAAATCATTAAGGCCTATGGAAAATTTGAAATTCATATGAAATCTCTGCACTAGAACATTTTGAGGATAAAGGAATTGCAAGAATATTTCCACCTAGGAAACTTTTTGCATTTTCAGCCTCAGTATTTTAACTGGCTTTGTACTTCCCTTGATTCTATTCAGAATATTAAAATGTGCTGGGGTTAAGTGATTAATTACTATAATGTTAATATTTTATAAGAAAATATATTAAATTCTTTCTTGAATATAACTCATGGCTGGAGAGAATTAATGCATTAATTTAGATGACTAAAAGAGATTAGTACTTCCAAATAAGTAACTTAAATCTGTGTTTGAGACTTTAAGTAGTGCCTTTAAATCTTATAAATCTTATACTAAAAGTTAGTCATTTTTTCCTTCATTGCATTGGAAAAATTCATAAAATGGATTAGGTATAGTTTTAAAAATATAATTTTGCTGTAATAATAAAATCTCTTAAACAAAACTTCCTATTAAAAAATTCCAAATGCTAAAGAGAAATATAATCTTATCTTTCCTTCTCAATTTTTTCCATATCTTATCAGTGAATCAACTTAAAATTTTATTTGAGAGAATAAAGATACATCCTACTTTCCATGTTATTTTAAATTGTAAAATTATTATTTCATATGACTCATTTTCACCATTTTATTCTGTGTCTTTTAAGAAATTTTTCAAGTCAAGGGATATTCTAAAATTATTTTTGTGTTATTTATTGGATATAGAATATATCTGAATCTTGATGAATTTGTAATAAACTTAGAAAAATAAAATATACATTCAGAATAGTTTTTACCTAGAAAAATAGAAGACAAAATTTCAAAATTGGTTAGGTGGTGTAACATTATCTAAGCAAAATGAAAATGCAGAAGTTTGATAGTCATTGAAAACTTAATGCACTTGCTATACCCCCACCCCTATTTTTATTCTTTATTTTGAAACAGGGTCTCACTAAGTTGTAGAGGGCCTCAGTAAGTAGCTGAGGCTGTCCATGAACCTGTGATCTTCCTGTCTCAGCCTCCCAAGTACTGAGATTACAAGTGTGCACTACCAGGCATAGCTTATTTTTTATTCTTTTACTGATGGATTGTAATTGTACATCTTAGTGAGATTCAAAGTCATAGAGACAAACAGGTGCACAAACCCTGGTGTGATTGCTTTTCAGGTCCCACCCTGCTAACCAACCCGGTGTTAATACATTTTTTCTTACTTTTATTGGTGCATTACAGTATCACACCATAATGTAATTCGCAGTGATAATGACACACATGCACACAGCCCTTTCCCCCAGCTCCTTCCCCACTCCCCTTTCCTCATACAGGATATTGAGATTGGCATTGGTATTCTCACATATAATACCAATATATGTATATAATGTCAATGGAAGTGATTCCTTCACTAATTCCCCCCAATCTTCTCTGAGACCACCTTCCTTGTCAACACATTCCATTATAGTATATAATTGTCATTTTCTCTTCCACTTGAGTGTAAATTCCATGAGAACAAAGGCTTTGTTTTACCATTGGATCCTATCACTACAATATTATTAAGCTTATGTGATAATAAATATTGAATTACTAAAGGATTGAATTCATTATTCATTAAATGATGTTGAGAAAATAAAGTTACTAGTTGGGAAAAAATGAAAAACAAGAAGTATAAACCTCTTTATATTTAAAAATAAATGTTAGAATTATTGAACAGTTTTTTAATATGACCATGTAAAGGAATAAAAATTATGTTTTAGTCATTAAACCATAGGAAACCTCTATGGAATCAAAGGGGGAAGTTTTACTACCTAAATGTTTAAAAGTCTGCATACACAAAAGTATTATAAACAAATTAAAAATTAAATGTTTATCTGATAGAAATGTCTTACAAATACATAAAAGTATAATATTCTTAAATAAAATTAGTTTTTAGAAATCATGATTCAATATATTCATCATGTCTTAATCATTAATCTAAAATTAGTTAAAAATCTTCAACATTTCTAAAGAAATACAGAAAAACATTGTATGTATTGGAAAATATTATATCTTATTTGCATTCAAGTCAAATGTGAACTAAAACCATGGGAAGCACCCACTTTCATCTGTCACTATGACAGTATTTTGGGGTATGAGAGAAAACTCTCAGCTCTCATAATATTACTATGAGAAAAAGCAAGAGAACAATTTTGCTATGAGAAGATAGCAACTTGGAAATAGTGTCAATCTTAAAAAAAAGTTCTTACCTTACTGATCATGTATTTCTAATTCTAGAATCTATCTTAAGAAATTTTCAGAGACATATGAAAATTGTCTACACCAAAAACTTCCTCACTGCACTAGGTTTTTAAGTTTATAAAATGTTCAAAATCTGGAGAGGAATTAAATAATTAAAATAATAATTAATTTAGCAGGAGAACAAATAAATATGATAAGAAAATATGCAGTTTCGAAATGAAATTCTGTGAATTTTTACAACTAATTGAGTGTTTCATTATATAACATTTTAAAGACTATAGTTCAAAACTCTATATTCAGGGTTTTAATTTATTTTACCTATCTACCTATCTATATATTCTAATTTCAAACATAAATCCATGAATTATATAGTAATGTTTATCTCTGAATAATATCATTATGAATTGCTTTTTACATTTATTTTTATAGTTATCAAGATAATTCTACATTGGGTGCATACTATGCTTATAACCTAGAAAAGAATTAGTAAATGTTACTTAAAATTCATATGTTAAGAGAGTACATATGGCATGAAAATGGTGGAAGCCATTGCCAACATTTTGGAATATAAATTTAGCCTTAATTTTTAAGCCATAAGGCAAGAAAATGACTTTTTCTTAGCATGTATTATTTTTATATTAACTCTAATTATATACTCTTATTATATACTCTAATTATATACCAGCAAAATCCTTTAATTCTGAACACAAAGATTTACATTAAGGAGGATATAAAATGTGAATAAATATAAAATGTGATATTATTCTTTAGAACATATGGTCATTATAGATTCTATTTATGAAAATGAGATAAAATAACTGGAGTTGTATATTTTAGATCCTTAATACAAATAACCTATAATTTATATTGACTAGCATTATTTCATGTTTCTTTTTTAAAAATTATTTTACTGGTGCATTGTAGTCTCAACATCATAATGTAGTTCACAGATACTGACATACATGCACACAGCGCTTGGTGGCTTTCTCCAGGCTCCCTCCCCTCTCCCCCTTTCTCATACATGATATTGAAATTAACTTTGTTATTCTCACATGTATATATAATGGCAATGGAAGTGATTCCTTCATTAATCCCTCCCATTCAGACCACCTCCCATGCTCCACTGAGGTTTCTCTTTTATCTAAATTCCCTCTTGTATCCCAATTATTCCTGAGCTTTCACAAATGAGGGAAAACATATGACCTTTGTGACTGGCTAATCTCACTTAACATAATGTTCCAGGCCCATCCATTTTTTTCTGCAAATTACATGATATTTTTTTCTTCTTTACTGCTGGGTAGAATTCCATTGTATATATATCTTGTAATTTTATAATCTATTTATCTGTTGGTGGACACTTAGTTTGGTTTAACAATTTGCCTATTGTTAATTATGCTATTATAAACATTGATATGCATGTTTTACTATAGCTTCTGATTTCAGTTCCTTTGGAAAGATACCCAGGAGTGATATAGCTGGCTCATGTGGTGGATCCATTCCCAGGTTTCTGAGGAATCTCCACAGTGATCTCCATAGACACTGTACTGATTTGCAATCCTACCACAGTGCAGAAGAGTTTCTATTTCACTACATACTTGCCAGCATTCATTATTATTTGACTTCTTGATTATTGCCATTCTAATTGGGGTTAGATAGAATCTCAGTGTAGTTTTGATTATCTCCTTGATTGCTGATAATGTTGAACATTGTTTCATATATTTATTCACCTTTTTGTATTTCTTCTTTTGTGGAGAAGTTTCTGTTTAGTTCAATTGTTCATTTGTTGATTTTTTTTTTTTTTAGTGTTAAAACGTTTAAGTACTTTGAATATTCTAGATATTAGTCATCTATCAAAGGAGTAGCTGGCAAAGATCTCCCATTCTGTAGGTTCTGTGTTTAGACTCTTGATGGTTTCCTTTGATGAATAGAAACTTTTTAGTTTAATGTCATATCATTTATTAATACTTATTTTAATATTCTGAGCTTTGGGGTCTTCCTGAGGAAGTATCTACCTATACCTATATGTCATAGTGCTGGACATTGAAAGCAGGAGTCTAGTTCAGAATTTTTAATTCTCTTTTATTTTTCAACTATGGACTTCCCCAAAATCTCATTGTATTTTACTGTGTGATCGTTTGATTCTATTGTCTTCTGTACATGTAAAAGTATTTACTGGGTCTATAGCACCATTTATTTATTTCAGTTCCATATCAATGTAGTATACCTTCCTTTTTGAAGGAGAGTGGCTAACATATTGTGCTTTGGTACTTTTATGAGAAAAGTATTAAATTTTCTATTTTGTCCTTTGCAAAGATCTATTTTTACTTTTCCACATAGATAAATAGTAAGAACATTGCTTTAATAATTGACAATCATATTTAGAGTCATCTCAAATCAAGTTTGGAGAAATGCCAAAAGGACATTAGTCAAGATATGGAACTAACTAAAGCAGAGAAAGCTGAATTTCAGAAGAGATTTAGGAAGTCATGATGCACATGTTTATACAACTGTTGCTCTTATTTAGGTTATATTTGTTTGCATCTTTAACAAGCTGGAAGAAAAAATGTTAACAGTTTTTAGAATGGCTACCCCCATAATAGTCTCTGGAAGTTAATGCCTTGTTATTCTGTAACTAAAAAACCATATTTGCTTCCCTAGAACAGAGGATTTGGGGCAATGCTAGAATCAAAATTGTCTCCTGGATGCTAGTAAAGAGTTTATTATACATTCATTTTTTGAGAACATTTTGGTTATATGAACACTTAATTGATTTCTTTTTTTTTGTTTGTGATACAGACAAAGACATTTTTGGAGTAAAGACGTAAATGGATTTGAAATGCCAAAACTTTATCATAAACCAAATCTCAGATGATTTGGTGCTATTGCAAGAATGAATATATAACTTTTTGTTAAATCATTCATAAGAGTTAATGAGTAAATTAATCCTTCTGTATTTAACTGCTTACTATAAATTGAAGCACAATACATACACTTCCATTATATTTGTATTACTCTAGCCGGGCGTGGTGGTGCACGCTTGTAATCCCAGCACTCGGGAGGCTGAGACTGGAGGTTCTGGGTTTGCGGCCAGCCTCAGCTATCTAGTGAGGCCCTCCGCAACTTAGTGAGACCCAATTTCAAAATAAAGAATAAAAAATAGGGCTGGGAGTATAGCTCAGAGGTATAATGCCCCTGAGTTCAATCCCCAGTACAAAAAAAAAATTGTATTACTCTGAGAATGTGAACAGTAATTGGCTAATAAACTCAACCAAGTTCTTATTCACAACCATCAGTCTTTGATTTGAGGACAAATGATTAAACTATGGAACACTTACATTTATAGAAGTTCTAAAAATGCAAATTTAAGTCTCTATTCATAAGTTCTTATTTTCATATACAGATTTGATTGTTTTGTTGTTGTTGTCAGAAGTGAAATTAGTAAACCAGTGTCAAACTAAAAGTGATTGCATTACATCTAACTTTTGGTAGAATACAGTATCACACATAATCTTTGATAATTACTGATCCACTTAAATATAGGTACTGTTATATGAACTGAAGTACATATAGTTCAATAGTTTTCTGTTTGTTTTACTAGGAATTGAACCCAGGACTTTGTTGTGCATGCTAAGCATGTGCTTTACTACTGAGCTATAGCCCCAGTCTACATATAATTTTAAAATATTACTCTAAAAAACTAATATATTCCTTTGAGCAAAGGCAAATAATAAAGAAAAACTGAACTTAGTGTGTACTTATTAATGAAAATTGATCCAGAAAACAAAATTTACTTCAATGGACATGACATACATACACAAATTTATCAATGCCAATCACAATGTTGTGCATGCACAGGGTGAGGAAGGAAAGGGAGTGGGATGGGATCTAGCGGAGGGTACATCAAGTGTTGTATGCATGTGTGCCTCTATCACTCTGAATTTCATCATGATGTATAATTATAATGCACCAATAAAATAAAATGAAAAATAAATACTTAAAAATATATTATATATTGTTTTTCAAAAGATGAAGAGGTTATACTGCTCATTTTATGGACTCAGTAGAGCACTTTCTACAATATAACTTTCTGGTACCCAGGTAAAAGAAGAAAAAAATAATTATAAAAGAATTCTATTTGGCTGTTTTTCTTGCCCTCACTGATAGATTCTGCCCAGCCTCAGCAACTTAGCAAGGCCCTCCACAACTTAGTGATACCCTGTTAAAAAAAGAAGAGTAAAGATTGGGTCTAGCTTAGAGTAGAATTACCCTGAGTTGAATCCCCAGTATCCCCACACCCAAAACAAAGAAGGAGACAGGAAACTTTAGAAAAAGTCTTTTTTTTTTTTTTTCTTGGATTTTTTGCAGAGGAGTCAGTCAAAGTCAGATGTCCTTGGAGCGTTTACATTTTAAAATTCCTTCCACTCTTTCTGCAAAATAATTCATCCTTATGTAATATATGTTTGTCACTTAGAACCCTGTAATCCAGCACTCTTCCAGTAGTTTTCCTAACTTCCTCTAACACCAAAAGCCCCAGAGTATCAATCCAGGAAGTCTGAGCTTCCTGGGATTAAACCCTGGAATACCTTTCCTATCTTATTGTGAGAAGTGCAGCTGTTAGAAGTGTGACTTATAAAAGTGGTTTTGAGCTGGTCTCCTCCCCTTTCCTTTCCCTTTATGCATGGTTATTGAGATTGCAGTTGTGATTGAGTTCTTGGCACCTCAGCTCTAAAAAAGATTTAGATAAATTAAAAGAGCTTCCGAGAAAAGCCACAAAAATGATGAAAGAGTTAGAAGTATTGATTTATGAGGAAAGATTAAAAGAATTACTATGCCTTGGCTAGGCATCAAATTAGGATGTGGTGACATACTATAGCTATAAATATTTGTAAACAGAGGAGGAGGAAAAATTCCTTACATCAGTCCAATGGAGTAATATGTTATGCAAGAAAGAGAAAGTTAATACCAGGTATTAAAGTCCTTCCTTCTAGATTTTCTCTCTAAATCTTCTGGCCATATCTCTACTTAGAGAAGGAATAAGCTATAATTCACTATTTAGAATACCTCAGTGCCTTATACTGTTTAATATGGAGGAAAAAAGAATTAGAAATGAAATATTTCTGTATCCTATCCATATCTGAGAAATGTGCAGTGTGTCTGAGCTTTCTAGGCCTTTGGGGTTTCTGTCTATTAGCACTGGCCATGGGCTCTATGTAGTTAGAAATGACCAGGGTTTGAGCTGCCAGCAGCAGAGCTATGGTGATCCCGCCCATCCCAGCACAATCAACTCTTTGTGTTCCTTGGGGTAAAGAGCTCCTCTCATTTATTATGGGCACAGTTATCTCCGCCTCAGCAGCTGTGCATACTGCTAGCTGCAGCTTCTATGGGTAAGCCTCAGCAGAAGGGAAAAGCAGGGGTGGGACACCAGGATGCACATTTTCCAGCTGTGCTCAGAAAGGCATGTCTTCCTTCTAATCCTAAAGGGTGGCATAGAAAAGCAGTCCCTGTCTTAAGTCTTTCAGAAATAATATACTATTGAAAAGTGGTTGGAGATGAAGAAATTGAGCTTTATTTGATTTCTATAATATGCTTGAGCACCTGTTTAGTTCTAATACCACTGAATAGTGTAGAATACAAACTACAGATTTCCCCCAAAGGAACTTTATTGTGTACAGATGGGTTTTCCTCAAATTGACTTAAGTTGTGTCTTAGAATTCAAACATATTATGTCTGGAAAGCAGTGTTATACTTGGTGATTCAATTTTAGATGAGGCTTTGAAATTCTATTTTACCTATAAACTGCTAATAATCCCATTTGGAATCTATAAGCAACTTTCTCACATTGTTTGTATGAGAAAATGAACTCTAAGATTCAACTTAGAATACCAGGAGGACATTTTTCTAGAGGACCAATTCCTTCTGGGAGGATTCCTGCAATGTGGATTAGCATCAATTGCTTTAACAATCTGCATTTCCTATAAAGGAAGAACCTCATTTGATTGTCATTCAACTGAGGAAATGTTCTCTATCATCTCATATAATTCTGGATTAGCAAATTAGCAGATTCAATATGGAAGAATTTTCATATATACTGACCCTTTGGAGAGAGCTCATTATGTTGAAGTAGAATAAATAAAACTAAAAAAAAGCACTACAGTGATTATTTGAAATAAAGTTATTGAATTCAAACACCCAGGAATGTCAAGATTTTATTTACTATTCATCTATAGTCACATAATTCGGTGCAAATGCTCGTTTTTTTGTTTTTCCTTTAACATAGAGTTTTCAATAAGATACATTTTATGCATGCAGTTACTGTTCGAAATATATGAGCACTTTTAGGTATATAGTCTAAATTTAAAAAAAAATGAAGCCGGGCGTGGTGGTGCACGCTTGTAATTCCAGCATTTGGGAGGCTGAGACCGGAGGATCCAGGTTCACGGCCAGCCTCAGCTACCTAGTGAGGCACTCCGCAACTTAGTGAGAATCAGTTTCAAAATAAAGAATAAAAAATAGGGCTGGGGGTATAGCTCGGAGGTAGAATGCCCCTGAGTTCAATCCCCAGTACCGCCAAAATAAATAAATAAATAAATAAATAAATAAATAAATAAATAAATAAATAAAATTAAATTAAAGTATATGTGTTTGACATATATAACAAAGAGTATATGTTAGACATGAATTGGTATTAAAATGCATAGTTTCTACAGTAGGTTACATGCTATGTTGGAATATTTCTTGCAGCTCAACTATTTTGTGTTTCTTTCTTTCTTCCTCCCTCCTTTTCTGTCTCTGCAGTCCTCTTTCTTTCCAATCTACTTTCCTTTCTTCTCCTCTAGTTTCTCCTTCTAATCCAAAAGGGTGGCAAAGAAAAGCAATCCCTATCTTAAGTCTTTTAGAAATAATATACTATTGAAAAGTGGTTAGAGATAAAAGAATTGAGTTTTATTTGATTTCTATAATGTGCTTGAGCACCTGTTTAGTTCTAACCTCATTGAATAGTGTAGAATACAAACTAATAGTGCAGAATCCTCCCCCTTTGTCTTCTTTGCCTCTTTCTTCTGCTGGCTCTTATTTATAAAAAGAATTCAAATGTTACTGGGGTTGGTGGTGCACACTTATAATCTCAGTGCTTGGGAGTCTGAGGCAGAAGGATTACAGGTTTTGGCCAACCTAAGCAGCTTAGTGAGACCCTCTTTCAAAATTGTTTCAAATTTAAAACAATAAAATAATCCCGGGGATATAATTCAGAGGTATCATTTCCCTGGGTTCAATTCCAAGTACCACAAAAAAGAAAAGAATTCAAGTGTTTATCAATTTATTTGCCATACTGTGTGAGTTTCTACAATGAGTTATTTTTAATGTTTTGATTGGTATTTTATAGTTTCATATCATAACGGAAATCATTTTGACAATGGCATACAGGCACACAGCACTTGGTGCCCCTCCCACTGCCTCCCCATTTCCCCTCTTACCAATACAGAGTACTGAAATTGACCTTGATAAACTCACATATGTACATAGTCAATGGAATATTTCCATTAATGAACCTCAGTCTTCCCCTTCCCCTTCCCGTAGACCACCTCCCTGGCTCCACTGAGGTTTCTCCTCCATTATCTGGAGTCCCTCTGGTATCCCAGAAGTTGTTTGGAACTTGGATCTGTAGTCAATATTTGGTGAGCATACAAATTTGCTGCAATGCAGATATTCAAAGATTTTTACTTGGAAGTCTGAAAGTGTATATAAAAGGCATGAAAATGAGGTAAATGCAAGTGAGAAAGACATTCTCACATAGATTGTTATATTGCATAGCTAATTAGCATACTCTGATACCTTTAGCTTCCAGAGAGTGTTACCTAAAGGAAAGAAAAGGGGCTGTTTTATGAATATATCAAGTTGTATGACTATGACCAAATTGCTAACTATTTTCAGAAGCTTTACTAATTGATTTTGCATCAGTAATGTATATATTCAACTAAAAGCTGTCAAACATTTCAGTGCTAAGTGCTCTTACAGAAAGATTTTACTGAGAGCATTCAATCCATTAATGCTGTAATGTTTGATACACTTATTCTGAAGTAATTCAGGATAAATAAAATAATACCTATCCTTAGTATAATAACAGTGCACAGAATGTCTGGCTGGTATAACATTGTAAAATAGAAGGAAAAGTTTGATAAAATATGATTAAATAGTCTTTCAAAATTATTGGGACTATCTAGCAGCTGATGTATTTTAGTTTTATCTAATAATTTCATATCATTCTATATTCAGAGTAAACTTTTAGAAAAATTGCAGTAATGTGAAAATCTATGTAAGATAGAAGAAACAAAAGCAAATGCAACCAGTGCCATAAATAACTGTATAATAATAAGCATATTTAAGGATATCAATATCTCATATTTTCATTTAACTTATAGAGTACTTAGTATAGAAGATCTATTCACTGCAAAGGCAATAAAAATTATGTAAATTATAATTAATTAAATTTGGAATGAACTAATATGTTACTATACACACACACACAAAACACCTTCAAAATTATTTGACTATCATTTTAATACATTGGTTATTTATAAATTCATTCTAATGAATATGTAGAAAAGATTCCTCCTTGAAGGAAAGGAAAAATAAACTAAATATATTTTAAGATCCACAGAGATGTCAATATTCTCTTTATGAGATTCAGTTGATGATATAAACATATTCAAATGATAATGCAT
>PVLC010044148.1:0-12275 GCA_004027655.1 Graphiurus murinus
GTACTGGGGACTGAACTCAGGGGCATTCTACCTCCGAGCTATACCCCCAGCCCTATTTTTTATTCTTTATTTTGAAACCGGGTCTCACTAAGTTGCGGAGTGCCTCACTAGGTAGCTGAGGCTGGCCGCGAACCCGGATCCTCCGGTCTCAGCCTCCCGAATGCTGGGATTACAAGCGTGCGCCACCACGCCCGGCTCCACACACAATTATTTCCACCCAGAGTTGTGCTGTGTTCCCAGCCTTCAGTGAAGCTCATATCAGTGTGCCCAGTCCCAGAGCCAAGTGTTCTAGGACCTGGGCAAACTGGAAGGCCAAGGCAGCAACAGGGGAAGCTGAGGAGAAGGTAAAGGTCCTGAGAAATATAGCCCTAAACTGGGGAAGGGGCAGGACAGCCGCCTCGGGGACATCGAGAGTCCCTGAAGTTAACCCTGCTGCAGGGGCCTTGATCCAGAGATGGGACCAGAGACTTGTATAAGCTGTAGGTAAACACCAGGAGTGACCACTGGAGTTCCCTCCACAAAGAGCTCCACTCTGAGGTGGGATCAGGAGAGGATGGATCACTGCCATTCCACAAAACAAGAGTCTTTTCGGACCTGAGCGGTTCAGCTCTGGTGTCACAATCCCCGTAGAGCCACATTTGGGCTGGGAATCTCCTAAACAGGGGCATTTTCTTACCACACACCACTAAACACAGAATCTCACATATATCACTGAACACAGCAGCACACTTACTGTAAACCACAACATAGTCTGATACACATAATTAAATATAGTAGTATACACCTTGTGTATCTCTAACTACAATACCATGATCCCACTAAAGGAAATTAACATAATTTCACAATTCATCCATACTCAAATTTCTCCAAATGTCTTACATATACTTTTCTTTCTTCTTCTCTTTTATTTTTTGTGGTGCTGGGGATGGAACCTGGGAGTATTTTACCTCTAAGCTATAATTTTATTTTTTATTTGGAAACAGGGTCTTGCTATGTTGTTGAGAGTCTCGCTAAGTTGGTGAGGCTGGCGTTGAATCTGCAATTCTCCTGTCTCAGCCTCTTGTATATGCTCTTCTCTAAGCAGGACACAAAGTATTGCATTGCATTTAAGTTTATTTATTTATTTATTTATTTATTTATTTATTTATTTAGTGTGTGTGTGTGTGTGTGTGTTTGTGTGTGTATGTGGCACTGGGGATGGAACCCAGGGACCTTCGACCTCTGGGTTATATTCCCAGACCTATTTTATATTTTATTTGGAAACAGGGTCTCACTAAGTTGTTGAGGCTGGCTTTGAACCTGTGATCCTCCTGTCTCAGCCTCCCAAGTACTGGGATTACAAGTGCGCACCACCACGTCTGGTTCAAGTTTTCCTCTTTAAAGCTAGAACAGTCCCTCTACATTTTTTATTTTCTCGACATTAATTCCTTTTTTTCTATTTTATATAATCTAGTCTTGTCCTACAGAATGTCTCACATTCTGTATTATTTGTCTGGTTATTTTCTTTTAGTGAAACTCAGATTAAGCATATTTAGTAAGGATACCGCATAGACAACACTGTTCTTGTATTGCATCAGAAGAAACATGGAATCAGGTCATCTCACTCTTGGTAAAACTACATTTGAATATTTGGGTTAAGGTGGTAATGGTTAGATAATATAGCACCATACAAAGTAGCTATTCGTTTTCAAGTTGAGATTCTTTATCATGCTCTGTGTTCTGTTCACAACACTGACAGGAAAAACACACAGAAAGATGGGAGCCCCGTTCCTCTTTTTATGTCCCTCCTGCACCCTCTGTTGACAGAGCTCAACATCACACTCACTGTAAAGGATAAAAGATAAAACTTAGGGTTCAATCCATTTTCATACAACACATATGAAAAGGTAAATGTGGAGCAGAGAGGCAATAAATTGATAACGGGCACAGTCCACCCCTGGGGCTACTCAGTTCCTACACACTCTTTCACATACTTTTTTTCTTTTTGAGAGGTGATGGTACTGGGAATTGAACCCAGGGGCATTCTACCTCCAAGCTATACCCCAGCCCTATTTTATGCTTTATTTTGAAACAGGGTTTCATTAGGTTGTGGAGGATCTCACTAAGTTGTTGAGGTTGAACTCAAACCTGTGATCCTTATGTCTCAGCCTCTCAGGTACTGGGATTACAAGTGTGTGCTACCATGCCCAACTCACACACATTTAAAACAACAAAATAACTATCTTTCTACCTAGCAAGATACAGCTATCTAAAAGAGATGTACAATCCTAACACTTGGCAACAATAATTACAAATTGATTAATTGCTGGCTATATTAATTACTTTTTTTTTTTTGTACTGGGGATGGAACCTGGGGGCATTCTACCTCCAAGCTACAGCCCCAGCCCTATTTTTCCTTCTTTATTTTGAAACAGGGTCTCACTAAGTTGTGGAGGGCCTAAGCAGCTGAGGCTGGCCATGAACCTGGATCCTCCAGTCTCAGCCTCCCAAATGCTGGGATTACAAGCGTGCATCACCACGCCCAGCTTATTAATTACTTCTTGAATTCAGTTATATCTCAGGACTTGGGAGGCTGAGACGGAGAGTCACCAGTTCAAGGACAGCCTCAGCAAGTAGTGAGACTCTCATCAACCTAGTGAGACCCTGTTTCAAAATAAAAATAATATAGGGCTGGTTATGTTGCTCAGAGGGAGAATGCTCCTGGGTTCAGTCCCCAGTACCACACACACACACACAAATTCAGTTATAGTCCCACTGAATATTCTTTTACTTTAAGAATAAAGTAAGGCAGGCATAGTGGTGCACACTTGTAATCCCAGTACTTGGGAGGCTGAGACAGGAGGATGGACTGCAGGTTTGCAGATATCCTCAGCTACTTAGTGAGGCCCTCCGCAACTTAGTGAGACCATTTCAAAATAAAGAATTAAAAATAGGGGTGGGGGTGTAGCTTGGAGGTAGAATGCCCCTGGGTTTAATACAAACATTAGCTTCCCAAAGTTTGTATATAAATAAAATTTAGGCTGGATGTGGTGGCGCAGATTTGTAATCCCAGTATTTGGGAGACTGAGGCAAGAGGATCACAGGTTCACAGCCAGCCTCAACTACTTAGTGAGGCCCTCTGAAACTTAGTGAGACCTGGTTTCAAAATAAAGAATAAAAAATAGGGTTGGGGGTATAGCTCAGAGATAGAATGCCCCTGGGTTCAATTCCTAGTTCCTCAAAATAAATAAACAAACAGAGAAAGAGCATGGTTAGTATAAAAATAAAAACATATATATAATAAGAGAAGGTATGCAAAACTACTATAGTCTTTATGTCTGACACACTGCATACAAGGTTATAGGAGATGTCTATAGCCCTCTGTAAAAACGCACTCCGTACTTTTATTGCTTTCACTAGGACCTTAGATACTCTGGGTTATTTAGCCGGGCGTGGTGGCACACGCTTGTAATCCCAGTACTTAGGAAGCTGAGACTGAAGGATCGCAGGTTTGTGGCCAGCCTCAGCTACTGAGGCCCTCTGCAACTTAGTGAGACCTTGTTTCAAAATAAAGAATAAAAAATAGAACTGGGGGTGTAGCTCAGAGGTAGACTGCCCCTAGGTTCAGCCCCCAGTACTGAAAAAAAAAAAAAAAAAAGATACTCTGGATTATTTACCTGAAAGTATGATCTAAACCTTCATTCCTGAAGAGTCTGATTCCTCTATCATCCTGTCTTTTTACCTTTTATGCTGTCATTTTTGCATTAGCCTTTACTAGTAGGCATCGAACTACTAAGAGGAATGCCAGAGAATGGCCTGGGTTCCAGATACAGCCCTCTCTTCTTCCACTGTGCAGTCATCTCATCATTGGAAGTGGGGTTGGTCACTCCAGCCAGTAGGTGTCTCTGTCTTCTCTCCTTCCTGCGTGCACAAGCTTGCGAGTACTGGCTCACCCTCCCTCTCTCCCTCCTGGAACAAATGAATTGAACCCAAGGAAGGGTTGTTTAAACCAAAATTTATAGCTGGTTAGAATAACAGGTAAAACCTCTTGGGGCTTGTGTGGCATCTTATGTGGGGGTAGTGTCAGAATTGAATTTTTTTTTTTTTTTTTTTTTTTTTGCGGTACTGGGGATTGAACTCAGGGGCATTTTACCTCCGAGCTATATCCCCAGCCCTATTTTTTTTATTCTTTATTTTGAAACCGAGTCTCACTAAGTTGCGGAGTGCCTCACTAAGTACAGAATTGAATTTTATTAGAGGACACAGCTGGTTCTGCTGCTATAAAAGTGCTCGGTTTATGGCCATAAACCTTCTTCCACCTCTAACAATGGAGGCATTAGTTACCTAATGGGATATGCTTATGGTCTAGTGTAAGCTCAATGACTTCTTGTGTACGCCTACATGGCACCATTTTAATTTAAAGATCAGAGAGAGCTGGGCATGGTGGCGCAAGCTTGTAATCCCGTACTTGGGAGGCTGAGAGTGGAAGATCGAAGATTTGAGAACATCCTCAGCAACTTATTATTAATGCCCTCAGCAACCTAGTGAGACCCTGTTTCAAAAACCAAAAAATAAAAAAGGGTTTGAGATATAACTTGGAAGTAGAATCCCCCTATGTTCAATCCCTAGTACCAGGGAAAAATAAAAATTAAAAAAAAAAAAAAAAGATTAGACAGGCTCACATACCTCCTGTATCAGATACCTTCTCTTCCTTTCAACTGGGATTGAATCCAGGGGCATTCTACCTCTGAGCTACACTCCCAGCCCTGTTTATTATTCTTTATTTTGAAACAGGGTCTCACTAAGATGCAGAAGGCCTCACTAAGTAGCTAAGGCTGGACATGAACCTGTGGGTCCTCCTGTCTCAGCCTCCCAAGTACTAGGATTAGAAATGTGGGCCACCACACCTGGCTAGATACCTTCTATTTCAGATAACACTTATGGCTTATTCTCTGCCTTCAGTGCTTGTTTTTTTTTTTTTTTTTTTGCGGTACTGGGGATTGAACTCAGGGGCATTCTACCTCTGAGCTACACCCCCAGCCCTATTTTTTTTATTCTTTATTTTGAAACAGGGTCTCACTAAGTTGCAGAGTGCCTCACTAGGTAGCTGAGGCTGGCTGAGAACCCGGACCCTCGGCTCTCAGCCTCCCAAATGCTGGGATTACAAGCGTGTGCCACCACGCCCGGCCAGTACTTGTTTCTTTCTTTTTTGGGGGGAGGAGGAGGGGTACTGGGGATTGAACTCAGGAGCATTTTACCTCCGAGCTATACCACCAGCTCTATTTTTTATTCTTTGTTTTGAAACAGGGTCTCCCTAAGTTGCGGAAGGCCTCATTAGGTAGCTGAGGCTGGCTGTGAGCCCGGATCCTCCGGTCTCAGCCTCCCAAATGCTGGGATTACAAGCATGCGCCACCACGCCTGGCTGGTACTTGTTTCTTTAAGGAACTCAGACATTGCAGAAATCAGGCTTGCACACGGACACCAAGAGATCTTTGAAGATTATTGTCAAGTATGCAATAAGAAAGTAGCATTTCACAAAACTTCAGAAGCTATTATAACAAATCTATATGTGAGTTGGGCCTCTCCAATGCATGAAAGGGTAACCTCAATGGTAAGGGGCAACTTTGAAATAAGGCACCAGCCATACTATAGCCCTCTGCCAAGGACATTCAACAGGAACTATATTCGGAGTATTTTGTAAAACGGCTCTTCCTGTTGCTCTCAACTGCTAAATTTAAAGAAAGAGCAGCTGGTTACAGGGCAATGCTGTCATCCTGAAGCAGCTGCTAAGGCCTTGCCCCACTCTTGCTTTGGCACTAGGCTGCAGCTGACATTCTGCAGCTGACACTCATGCCTATGTGCTAGCACACAAAGGTATCAGTCGAAATTCCACTGTGGCTAATATTTCCATAGCTTGCTGAGCTAGGAAAAGTGAAACTATTAAGACTTAATTAAGCCGGGCGTGGTGGTACATGCTTGTAGTCCCAGTACTTGGGAGGCTGAGACAGGAGATTGCAGGTTCAAGGGCAGCCTCAGCATGTACTGAGACTCTCATCAACCTAGTGAGACCCTGTTTCAAAATAAAAGTAAAATAGGGCTAGGGGTGGAGCTCAGAGGTAGAATGTCCCTGGGTTTAAACCCCAGTACCCCCCTCCCCCCGACACACAATAAGTTAACAGCACTAAAACCAAAAAGTTTCCTAAACTAAAAAGTATAGTACTTGGAATTGTGTTCTTTATGGTTGTAGTGTTGGTAAAGCACTAATATGCAGAAAATAAAGGAATTACACAGTGCAAACAAAACAACATAAAGCTTTCATAAACCTGTACCTTTTTTTTTTTAAATATAAGTTTTTTGTTTTGGGCTTTGTGTGTGTGCATAGGGGTACTGGGGATCAAACCCAGGGATGTTCTACCTCTGAGATACCCTAGCCCCATTTTCTTTTAGTTATTTTGAAACAGGGTCTCACTAAGTTGCTAAGGTTGGACTCAAACCTGATCCTCAATAGGTTGATAAGAGTCTCACTACTTGCTGAGGCTAACCTCAAACCTGTGATCTTCCTGTCTTAGCCTCCTAAGTACTGGGATTACAAGTGTGCACCACCATGCCTGGCTTATTATTTTTTGAAATGGGGTTCAAGTTGTTGAGGCTGGCCTAGAACCTGCAATCCTGTCTCTGCCGCCCAAGTACTGAGATTATAGGCATGTACCACCATCAAGGGCACTATCTGTATACTTTTGTTTTGAAACAAGGTCTTGCTAGGTGGCTAAAAGTCTCACTAAATTGTTGAGGCTGATCTCAAATCTCCGATCTTCCTAAGCCTCCCAAGTACTGGGATTACAGGTTTGTGCCACAATACCTGACAAAAGTTTTTAAATTTAGAAAAAGTCCAACATATCTAGTTTTTGGTAGCATATCCAAGTAATAATTTTCTTCTTCTTCTTTTTTTTTTTAATGGTGTTGAGGATTGAATACAGGAGCATCCTACCTATTTTATTTTCTATTTGAAAATAGGATCTCACTAAATTGCTGAGGTTGGCTTTGAACCTGAGGTCCTCCTGTCTCAGCCTCCCAAGTACTGGGATTAAAGGTGTGTGTCACCACTCCTGGATCCAAGAAATCATTTCTGATCCAATGTCATGCAACTTTTTTTTTTTTTTTTTGTGGTACTGGGGATTGAACTCAAGAGCATTCTACCTCTGAGCTACACCCCCAGCCCTATTTTTCCTTCTTTATTTTGAAACAGGGTCTCACTAAGTTGTGGAGAGCCTAAGTAGCAGAGGCTGGCCCCGAACCCAGATCCTCCAGTCTCAGCCTCCCAAGTACTGGGATTACAAACGTGCACCACCATGCCCAGCTTTCATGCAACTTTTATTTAAATATTTCTATGTTTTCTTCTAAGAGTTTTATAGTTTTAGACTACTGTTTAGGTCTATAATTCATTTTAATACTTGTATATAGTATCAAGTAGGGATCCAACTTTGTTCTTTTGCATGTGGACATCTGTTTTTCCCAGCACTATAGGTTGAAAATACTGTCCTGTAACCACTGAATGATGTTTGGCACTCTTATCTTTACAGTACGATGTATGGCCCTTTTCCTTTTTTCATTTTGAGTTTACTTCTTAGTTTTGTGTGTGTGTGTGTGTGTGTATGTGTGTGTGTACATGTACAATAAAGGAGATTGAATTTTTTTAAATGTCCTTTTTTGCATCAATTGAAATGATCATGTGTTTTTCCTCTTCAGTATGTTGTGTGATGAACCATCCCTGCAGCCCAGAAATAAATTCTATTGAGTAATAATTATTTTTAATAAATTACTGATGTTTCTCTAGTATTTTGTTTGGGATTTCTGCACAGTACTCATAAAGGATATTAACAGTTTTCTCATAGTTGTCTCTATCTGGCTTTACTATCAGATTTATTTTTTCAATGTTTTGGAAAAGTTTGAGAAGGACTGATGTTTCCTGGTCTTTGTATATTTTGTAAATTTGGGGGGAGACTGGGCATTTTGAGTATTATATGTGCTAAGACTTTCCCCACTCCTCAGGAACTGATGAATTTTCCTTAGTGAAGGGTAAGACCTCAACAAGTAAAATTCATCTGGCTTTTCAAAAATTACTTCTGCAAAGTGTGTAGTCATTGACATTTCTATAAGGAAACCCTGATTAAGATTTCCTTTAAGCTGGGCGTGGTTGCACACGTTTGTAATCCCAGCATTTGGGAGGCTGAGAGCCGAGGGTCCGGGTTTGAGGCCAGCCTCAGCTACCTAGTGAAGCACTCCGCAACTTAGTGAGACCCCGTTTCAAAATAAAGAATAAAAAAATAGAGCTGGGGGTATAGCTCAGAGGTAGAATGCCCCTGAGTTCAATCTCCAGTACCGCAAAAAAAAAAAAAAAAAAAAAAGATTTCCTTTAATGTCTGGTAATGAGAAAGCTTTTTTTTTTTTTTTTTTTTTGTGGTACTGGGGATTGAACCTAGGGGCATTCTACCTTTGAGCTACATCCTCAGCCCTATTTTTAGTTTTTATTTTGAAACAGAGTCTCACTAGGTTGCGGAAGGCCTCACTAAGTAGCTGAGGCTGGCCAAGAACCTGGATCCTCCAGTCTCAGCCTCCCAAGTACTAGGATTACAAGTGTGCACCACCACACCTGGCTATGAGAAAGCTTTTATTTCCCATTTATTTGGAATTATAGGTGGTTTTTTTTTTGTTTTTTTTTTTTTCGGTACTGGGGATTGAACGCAAGGACATTATACTCTGAGCTACATCCCCAGTTCAATTTTTTAATTCTTTATTTTGAAACAGTGTCTAACTTGCAAAAGGGCTTTATTAAGTAGCTAAGGCTGGCCACAAACCTGCAATTCTCCTGTCTCAGACTCTCAAGTACCAGGATTACAAGCGTGCGCCACCATGCCCAGAATATAGGGGTTTTATTTGGTAATGATTTCAGTATTCTATGCCACTCTTTTCTTGCATACATGGCCTGTAGACAAGTCTAATTTAATTCTTACCCTTTTCCTCTATGGTAAAGGCTGTGAACCTATGATCTTCCTGTCTCAACCTTCCAAGTACTGGGATTACAAGCGTGCACCACTACATCTGGCCCCTCTCCTGTTTTAAAGGACAGAAATGACTTCCAAGGCTTTAAATGTCTGAGCTGAAACCAGAAGTCTTAGATTTTTAAGTAGACAAAGTTTAATTCAATGACATTAACAATGTCCTATTTCACATCCTCCACCAGCAGTGAATACTCACAGACTTGCATCATTACCTGGGCTGGGTGTTAGAAATCTTTCTCATTTCCCCGCCAGCTCTCAGTTATATCTGGCCACATAACCAAGTTCTAGTCAGTAGGATGTGAAGGAAATTAATGTGATCTTCAGATACTTCTGCCTTTTTGCCCCCTCTTCTACCTGGCTCCTTAGGATGTAAATGAGATGACATGACATTGAGGGCCTTTAGAGTAAGGTTACAATAGAGATGACAAAAGACAAGAAAGCAGATGCATACCAGTCCTGTATTGCCTAGCTGCAGACTTTAAATGATAGGATAAAAACATCAGTTATCTAAGATACTGACTTTGGTTCTCTTACATGCTACTAAATCTGTATCTCAAAACCTTAGTCTTACAATAAAAGGCCATGTAATACTTTTTTTTTTTTTTTTGGCAGTACTGGGGATTGAACTCAGGGGCATTCTACCTCCGAGCTATACCCCCAGCCCTATTTTTTATTCTTTATTTTGAAACCGAGTCTCACTAAGTTGCGGAGTGCCTCACTAGGTAGCTGAGGTTGGCCGCGAACCCGGATCCTCCGGTCTCAGCCTCCCAAATGCTGGGATTACAAGCGTGCGCCACCACACCTGGCTAGGCCATGTAATACTTTAAGCCAAATCCAATTCAATCCTCTGAATATACTAGTTTTCTAGCATATCCATTGTCTTTTTTTTTTTTTAACTCGTTAGTCAATTTTGCGCTTCTCCACTGTCAATGGTTGTTTCTATTTACCCACCTATTTCACATTTTCTTTTCCCATCTTTTTTGATCATCAGGTTCTCCATCTGAGACCAAATATTATTAACAACATGCCAACTTGGTACCTCTTCCTCATACCTCTTTAGTCCACGACATTTGAGGGGTTTGGTTTTGTTTATTGGAGATTGAACATATGTTAAGTGTTCTACAACTGAACTATATCCCCCGCTCCTTTTTATTTACTTTAAGACAAGGTTTGCTAAGTTGCTCAGGCTGGCCTCAAACTTGTGATCCTCCTGCCTCAGCCTCATAAGTACCTGGAATTATAGATGTGTGCCACTGTGAACATTGACATTGAGTGACTGACGAGATTTTAGCCAGGTGTTGAAACAGGAGTTAAGGACTGGTCTCTAAAGGGTCCCTGAAGTCAAGTGTTTTATTTTTTTTTGCAGTACTGGGGATTGAACCCAGGGGCATTCTAGCTCCAAGCTATACCCCTAGTCCTATTTTTTATTCTTTATTTTGAAACAGGGTCTCACTAAGTTGTAGAGGCTGGCGGCAAACCTGTGATCTTCCTGTTTCAATCTCCCAAGTATTGGGATTATAAGTGTGTGCCACCATACCTGGCTTAAAAGTTTTTTCATAATAATGCTAAGATCTTATTTTCTTTTTCATTCTCATTCTCTCATGAGTATACAGAGGAGTTTCCCAGGCTCTGAGAATTTGATATTGCTACAGACTGAATACAGAAGCAGATATGAGAAGCCAGCAGTCTTTCACTGTGATTAAAGGTATTTGCAAAATTGTTCAATGCCATTCTTATTAAATATTTTTTAGAAGGCCTGCCTTTGCAACTTAGAGAAGTCATTAGCAACTTAGCAAGATCCTGTTTCAAAATTTAAAAAAGGACTGGGGGTGTAGCTTGGAGGTAAAATGCCCATGTGTTCAATTTCCAGTACCAAAAAACAAAAACAAAGAAATTTTTTAGAAAGTTTTTTCACAAAATGTTATGTTACTATGTAGAGTACCTTAAGCCAGGCGTGGTGGGGCACACTTGTAATCCCAGCATTTGGGAGGCTGAGATTGGAGGATCCGGGATCGCGGCCAACCTCAGCTACCTAGTGAGGCACTCTGCAACTTAGTGAGACTCGGTTTCAAAATAAAGAATAAAAAATAGGGCTAGGGGTATAGCTTGGAGGTAGAATGCCCCTGAGTTCAATCCCCAGTACCACAAAAAACAAAACAAAACAAAACAAAACTATGTAGAGTACGTTCGCTTTCAAATGAATTTACATTAACTGTCTTAGGTCAAGTGCCCTGGAAAACAGAATCTGTGACAGAAATTTCTGGTGAGTCACTGGAGAGAACCCTTGAGAATGTGACCATTAAGGAAAGAAGAATTAGGCGCAGCTGCAATCCCTCAGCGAGCTCTAAACCTGGGGCAGCTCTTCAGAGTTACCATAAATGGAGGCAATGGGCCTAGCCGGTCCTCAGGGACACAGTACAGCCTTGTATAAGGCAGCTCCCTTCATGCAAGAGCAATTTCTGGAGAGGAACTTAATTGTGAGCTGTCAGCAGTCAATCTCTCAGCAGTTGGCAGCGCAGGTGCCTTGTTCCCTGAAGTGGAATCTTGACAACTCTGAGACATAGCTTAGACTTCAAAGTTCTCCCAGGGATCAGACTGAAATAACCCATGGTTGAGGAGGGCCTGAACTAACACCTTTGGCTTACTCCCCTTTTCCTGTCCTGCATCCTTCATGCCCTTACTTTTATTACTGGGAAGGTTTCCTTAATAGACCATTTATATAGGGAGCTTTACCTTAAGATCTGCTTCTGAAAATACAATAGAAAAATTCTGCAACAGATTTTGATTCTATCATCCAATTTTGCCGGGCATGGTGGCGCACACTTGTAATCTCAGTACTTGGGAGGCTGAGACAGGAGGATCGCAGGTTCGTGGCCAGTCTCAGCAAATTAGTGAAGCCATCTACAACTTAGTGAGACCTTGTTTCAAAATAAAAGAATAAAATAGAGCTGGGGGTGTAGCTCAGAGATAGAATGCCCCTGGGTTCTATCCCCAGTACCACAAAAAACAAAAAACAAAAAAATCAGCCAAGCCGGGCATGGTGGCGCATGCTTGTAATCCCAGCATTCGGGAGGCTGAGACCGGAGGATCCGGGTTCGCGGCCAGCCTCAGCTACCTAGTGAGGCACTCCGCAACTTAGTGAGACTCGGTTTCAAAATAAAGAATAAAAAAATAGGGCTGGGGGTGTAGCTCGGAGGTAGAATGCCCCTGAGTTCAATCCCCAGTACCGCAAAAAAA
>PVLC010044149.1:0-12274 GCA_004027655.1 Graphiurus murinus
AAAAAAAAAAAAAAAGGAAAGAAAAGAAAACATAAATGGCACAGGTCAGCTCAAGAGGAAATGTGTGATTATCATAACAAATTGGGAAGCACAAGCCTACATCCTGATTTTGTTTTCGTTGTATGTTCTCAATAAGACCAAAATAAAGGCTGGAATGACTTTTAAATTCCAGCCTCAGCTGAGTATGGCAGCATACATCTGTGATCCCAATACTTGGGAGGCTGAGACAGGAGGATCATAGGTTCAAAGACAGCCTCAGCAACAGAGTGAGACTCTCAGCAATGCAGCGAGACCCTGTTTAAAAGCAAAAAATTTATAAAAAGGCTGGGGGGCGGGGTGTAGCTCAGAGATAGAATGTCCTTGGATTAAATCCCTAGTACCAAAATAAATAAATAAATGATAAATAAATACAACCCCATAATTATAAAAGTGGTAAATTCAAAGGGAAACATTTCTTCAGGACAACTCAGCATTTGTGGAATGCCTTCCTAGTACTGCTTCAGGCTCTTCTGGGCTAAAATGAACTAGCTGTAAATCTGAAAGTTGCACATGTTATCTTTTGATTTTGGGAATTTCCACACAGTCTACAGGCTTCTCTAAACATGCCTGGCTTTCTCACACTATATCCTTTCTTTGCTAGCATCTATTCTTCTGTAAGGAATTTCCTAAATTTTTAAAGAGGGTGAGGTATCCCTCTCTGTGCTGCTGCTGTGCCATGCTGTCACTTCTAACAGACCTCTCCAAGAACTCCGGGAAATATATTAAAGAGGAGGGCTGACAAGATAATGTGAGGAGGTCTCTCTTATGTTCCCTGTTCTGTGGACAGCAGCAGTGCTGTTAACAGAAATAACAAAGGATGTTTCACTAAATTTGAGTGAATCTGACAACACAATATCAACAATCCAGACACATGGTGTTTAAAAAGTTTGATTATTAAAACCAGATCCACAGCCGGGCATGGTGGCGCATGCTTGTAATCCCAGCATTCGGGAGGCTGAGACCAGAGGATCCGGGTTCGAGGCCAGCCTCAGCTACGTAGTGAGGCACTCCACAACTTAGTGAGACCTGGTTTCAAAATAAAGAATAAAAAATATGGCTGGGAGTGTAGCTCGGAGGTAGAGTGCCCCTGAGTTCAATCCCCAGTACCGCAAAAAACAAAAAACAAAAAACAAAAACCAGATCCACAAATTCTCAATACTCAGCTTCTTTCTCTAAATGTAGGACGTTGCTTGGAAAATGTAATCCTACTGATTCTATTTCAGAAAGCCTAATTTTTATTTTTTATTGATCTTAACCTGTCATCCAAAATCCCTCCCTATATTTACAAACTAGGTCCATGGCCCAGGACTAGCTTCTCAGGACCCACGCACCTCTGAATTAAACCTGTCAAAATGAACACTGGGAGATGCTCCCAATTTTGAGTGAGGTCTTAACATTGTGTCTCAGCCTTCACCCTGGATTCAGACTTTCTTTTCAGGGAACTCATCTCATAGCCAGTGTCCTTATACCCTGACTTCTTCCAATGTTGAAGGCCAGCCTAGAGTCCCCCTGGAATGAGCTGGTGATATAGCACAGCATTTACTTAGTAAAGGTTACACACACACACACACACACACACACACACACACATAAATTCCCTTCTGGGTCTCCCTGGGTTGTGCTCAGATTGCACTGACTGGGCTCTCTGAAGCTCTTGCACCGATGTGGATCCTGCTTCACACTGTCCCTGACACTCATTCACAGCGGATCTCCAGCTCTTCACCTTGGCCCCTGTGTCCCCCTGTGTTGAGGAAGCTATGGCGGCCCATTGGCAGACAGGAGTTCTTTGAGTAGCATTAGTAGCTCACAGTGGTTACATATCAGGGGACCTAAATCCCCAAAGCCATAAATTGGACACCAGGTTTTATGTTACAATGAGAAAAGTTGCTAAATTAAATTGTTTCATGTGGGTGCCTTCATGATAGCAAGGAGACAAGAAGTTTTTAAAAACCTTCAGCTTTGGAAGGTCCCTTTCTGTGAAATAGTGGGAATGGGAACAGCCAAGTTCTGAGGCAGGAACTCTGGCCTTGAAGTGAGTTGAGGGGCAGGATGCTCTCTGGAGTGAGGAGAAGCAGGACAGCAGGCTCTATCCCTAAACAGGGCATAGTTGGCAGGAGCTGCTGGGCCTGCCATTCCTCATGCCTTATTCATCTAAGGGTATCAGAGCCTGTTCCTTCTCCAGGCCCATCCTATGCTCTAAACCCCACTGACTCCATCATTTCTACCAACCCTTATGCCAGTTGATAATGCGTGCTTGTTGAGTCAGAGACAAATGCTCCTGTGCTGAATCACCAGCTGTCCAGGCAATTCTTCTAGATTAGTGCAACTCCGATGCTCATTAACCACTCCATGAGTGTAAACTGGGATCAGTACCCAAACACGCAGCACATCAACTATTTGCAAAACATTCGAAGTAAGCTTCCACATACTGGCTGGGTGCATCTATGTTTATATCACATTGAACCTCACTATGATGTATAACTACCATGCGCCAATGAAAGTATGTTAATAAAAAATTGCCACATGGATAAAATAATAATAGGCCCAAATTCTAACCTGATATTTATATTGAGTTTTGTCTTTCTGATTTTCTGGCTCCAGTGACTGTCATAACCCTGGTTTCTATCCCAGTCTGGGAACAGGTCCTCATTCTAAGCTTGACAGTCTCTCATTCTAAGCCTCATTCTAAGCTTAAACACCATTATGTAAATTATTGATCTGTGCTAATTGAACCCTAATATAACAGCATTTTGTACATAGCTATTGTTTATGAATTATACATCTTACAAATTAATGACCAATTGAGGAGCAATACCCAATACACAGAAGTTAACCAGAAATTATTTATTGAAATAAATCATTTCCCTTTTAAAATGGAAAACACTTTATTCTTATTTATGTGTATCTCTATGATTATAAAAACACTTCATATTTCCTTGAAAATGAATTCACAATGCACAAAAGCTAATACAATTAGCTATTCCATTCAATGAGCTAGCAATATTATAGATTTGGGGGCATACATTCTTCTCTGGTTTTATCAGTATATATACATGAGATTAAATAATTCTTAATATGTTTAAATTTATCTTCATATAGTAAATTTACTTTATCTTGAAATAAGCTTCATGGTTAGGTATAAAATTCAATTCTTTTACAAATAAACTTCCCCCAAATATTCAACTGCTCCTGGAACTATTTTTTGTTTGTCTGATATAAATAGAGACCATTGGTCTGAAGGAAAAGCAGCTGATTTCCTAGTATTACTCCTATTTCAAAACAACCTTGCTCTGCTTTCACTTTCAATCTCTCTCTCTCTCTCCTCTCTACTCTTCTCTTCTTTTCCCTCCCCTTCCCTCCCCTCCCCGCCCCTCCTTGGAATTTCCTAGTGGGAGTACCTCCTTAGAAATGCTACCATATTATTAAGGCTCTCTAGGTCAGTATTGAACCTAGGACTGTGAATCTGATAAATGGGACGGACAAAAGTCGAGCTAATGCCAACTTTATTTTGAAACCTGAAAACTTTTATAGCCAGCAGACCCCAAGAGGTTATTCATGGTGACAAACTATGTGATAGCCCTAAGCACGTAGCACAATTGGTTATTTACAGAAGAAGCTAAGTCAAGATCTAAAAGAAATCCATCTAGTTACAAAGAGTATTTATATCTCTTGGGCTATACAAAATCAGAACGTCCTGGATAGGCAGGAAGCATGAGAACACAGCTAAGATTACATCTGTATACAGGACACACGGAGTGAAAGACCATTGTCTTTCTTCTTGGAGTTTTCATGCAAGACTCATTGCATTCCTTTCACAGATGTTTCCAATGGCCCGTGTTCACACACCATATCACCTCTTATTTTTTGAAAGCAGCATTAATGCTGGTTCTGAAGGCTTTGCAGCAGGGAAAACATAAATGAATAGCTTTTATCACCAAAACCTGATTCATCTGTTACTAGTCAATATTTTAAAACTTCTTAACCTGCAATGTACCATCTCTGACAAGTTTTGGAGACATATAAATGGGGCATGTGTGTGCGTGTGTGTGTGTGTATGTGTGTGTGTGTGTGTTACTGGGGATTGAACCCAGAGAGGTTCTACCTCTTAGCTATATACTCTCAGCCATATTATTATTATTATTATTATTATTATTATTATTATTAATGGTTTTATTTTGAAACAGGGTCTCACTAAATTGCTTAGGGCCTCTCTAAGTTATTGAAGCTGGAAAATCTGTGATCCTCCTGTCTCAGCCTCCCAAGCATTGCGATAACAGGAGTGTACCACACTGCCCAGCTTATGGGGCACTTTTGCTGGAAAGATTGGCAATAATCTACTCGTATATTTTACTGCCACCAATAATTTTTCACAGAACACAGAGGAAGGCCAAACTATCTCTCTCTCTCTCTCTCTTTTTTTTTTTTTTTGGTGGTACTGAGGATTGAACTGAGGAGCATACTACCTCCAAGCTGCGTCCCCAGCTTGATTTTATTTATTTATTTTGAAACAATTTCACTAAGTTGCAGAGGGCCTCACTAAGTAGCTGAGGCTGACTGCCAAGCCTGGATCCTGCTGTTTCAGCCTCACAAGTACTGGGATTACAAGTATAAAACACCATGCCCTGCTAAACTATTTGTTTACTATCTCTTTTTAAATTACACAAATAGGATCTTAGAAGCAACTGTGAAGATGTTCCTTCCAATTTTCCTCATTGAATCTGTTACTCGGAGAATGAGGAATGATGCAGACTACAGGCCTATATCAACAGATAGTGTCAGGGGTTGTCATCACTGATGTGACATAAGCAAATGGTGCTCTTTTAATTCACATACATGGAGGCGTTAAATTCTTAGTATTGAAAACTGAAAATATTTCCAAGAATCACTGCTCTCAGCCAGAAAGAGAAAGCATTCTTGAACCACACCTAGATCTGCTTAGATGGAAACATCGATCTAAGAAAAACAAGGCATTCACCCAAGTCCATCGTTACTGTGCACCAGGACTCAACCCCAGGGATGGAGACAGAATGTTCATCGTAAAGAACTTGTAACTACAACAGAAGTATTGACCAGGAATCCCATGTCACAGAAAAAGCAATACACCCTTTATATCTTAAATGAAATTAGTTCTTGAAGTCTCATTGACAATTGTGATGGAAAATTTCTTTTCCAAAAAAATTAAAATCCATTACTTTGGTTTAATCTCATTCTGTGTAGGTTGAATATGTCTTATCTAAAATACCTGAAACCAGAAGAAGTGTTTCAGATTTTTTCAGATTTGGGAATATTTGCATATTCATAAGGGGATATCCTGAGGATGGGAATCAAGTCTAAACATGAATTCATTTGTGTCTCATGTACAACTTATACACAGAGTCTGATGGTAACCTTGTACAATCCATTTAGCAATTTTGTGTAAGGAAACAGTTTCATGCTGTGGGATTTTCTACTTGCTGGTTCAGGTCAGTGCTCAAGAGGTTTTGGCTTTAGGAACATTGTGGATTTTGAAATGCAGATTAGAGACAAATGATCAAATTATATTGGACAATAACTAGGAAAGAAAAGAAAGTGCAGAGGCACTTCACCACCAAGTGAGAAGAAGTTTGCCATGGCGGGAGAGGTAGATGTCATGCCAAGGTCGTGTTAGCCAGGGCAGGAAAAAGATGGTCCAACAGCTCTGTTGCCAGATTTCCATGTTCTCCTTCAAGAGCTGGCTAGACTACAAATGATAGCTTTCTCTTGCATTCTCTCCCTTATGGTGAAGAGGGATTAGGCTGAAGGAACAGAATAGGGAGCTGACAACATATTGAAGAAAAGGGAAAATGAAAAAAAAAAAGTTTAAAAAAGGCTAAAATATTCAGGACTTGAGGGTTCACTATTCTCTCCCTAATTAGAACATGTTCGTGCCAGGTCACTGGTACAGTTTCTATTTCCTTCAATTCCTGATAAACACAGGAAACAAAAGAAGAGAGTGTAAAGTCCAGCTGGCAGGCCTCTGAGTCACTTGCTACTGCCAGGGATTACCACCCTGACACTAGGGCTCTATCTGCGTGGTGATGATTCCACCCTAGTGCTCTGAAAGGTGGTGGAGAGGGAGAAGGTGGACACTGCTGATGGTGCCCAGATCCAAGAGGCTTCAGCACCCATCAGCATCACTTGGAAATCATTGATTCTGTTACACTGTTGGCCCTTGTAAAGCACCAGGGCAGCCAGTGGGCTGCCCATGTCCTGTGTAGATTCTACCTTCTCCTGTGATGTAGCATTTACGAACAAACCCTCTCTGCCCACCTCAGATAACGAAAGCCTGTCAACTTCAATTTGGTGAGATCTTTGGCCCAAAAAGAATGGGAGGAAAGAGTTGTTATTGCAAAAGGACTTATTTCCCCTTTTAATGCAACCACGCAGGGTTTGGAGCAGACACTTTGTAAAAGTAAAATCTGGTATCAAATCACAAATGTACCAATTCTTCCAGTTAAAATGAACCGTCCCTGACAAGTGGTGCAAACATGTGAAGGAGAGTTTCTGGGCTTGACCAGGAAACAGTACCAAGACTTTGATCACAGCAAAGACATCCAGCAGCCTCCACCCACTGGCTTTCCCCAAGCTCCACCCAAGGGCTTTTTCCTAGACTTCCTGGGCTTATCAGCCAGGGGGAAGTGCTTTCCCAGTCAGGCTCATTTGCAAGTCAATTGACCTGTTTTATAAGGGCCTGAACACCGGGGTTTGTGCAGTGATAATGTGGGAAGAGCAGGTAGTCCCCACATTAATGCTACACAGTGCTAGTACCTGATCTAAGGGTAGTGTCCTGGACAGAGATGCAGGCAGGCTGGATCTGTAAGAAGGAGCACAGCGACTTAAGACAGTAGTGAGGAAGACTGTGGACTCTCCTCCTTTCTCATCCTCCAAACTCCTTCTTCATGCCCAATTGGAAAGAGTACAAAACACTCAAGGGTTAATACAGCAAGAAGAGAGTGTAGTTTCGGTTTCCTTCTTCTCAACTCTTGGATGGCAGTGATATCCTGTTTTGGTTACAGCTGTTGAGAAAAACAGTTGGTTTTCTAAGAGACAAGCACAGCAGGAAACACAAGTGGTGAGAAAAGGCAGCTGAGAACTTGTTCTGGGCTGCAGAGCCTCTGCCAGGTGAGTTTGCTCCTAAACCTGCTCTCCCTGCACCTTTCCCTCTAGGAACAACATCGAGGAATTCTCCACTGCTGACTGCACTCAGAGCTTGCAGACTTGCTGCTGTGGTGGGTTATCCTGGGGAGGGGAGAAGTCTGTCAATGGCTCCCACTGTTTGTCCCTAGGGGATCTGTGTTCTTGCAACTCAACCTCTCTGTTTGGTACAGAGGCAGCAGTGAGGTGAAGGTGGAGCCCTGTGTCCCCAGTCTGCCCTGCTCCTCCTCTGGCCTCTGCCTGGGCTGCAGCAGAAGCCCTGAGTGGAACATGGGAAGAAAGCCCTTTCTGGGACCAAGGGACCAACTCCTAGCACCCTTGCAGAAGTGCTCCTGTGGGGTCCTTTCTTCCAGCCGCCCCTCTCCTGTTCTCAGTGGTCCCCCAATGAATTCTCTAAACCTGTCCTCATTGAAGTTTATGAGATTTTTCATTTTATTTTACTCTCATGGAGATCTCCCCAGACTATCCTGATATAATTTCAATCCCCAATTTCCCTACCTCAGTTTCTATTTATTTTCTTTTGAGAACTTATTATCTTACCATGATTTATTTCCTTTTTTAATTATCTGGTTCTTTTATCTCCATATCCTTTCTGAACTTTTATATCCATATGTTCACAGCTTGACAATGGACACCTAGAACAGTACCTAGGCACACAGAAAAGACTCAAATAATTCTTACATTAATGAGACACCAAATTCTTTTGGAATGTCTGGACTTTTCTAACCACTCTCTGTCTCTATTATTTCACATTCTGTCTCCACTTACTCCAAAATGTCAGTGTCCATTATTTTGCTTTGCTCAATGTTTCTTAAAATGCCCAGGCAACGCTTCTGTTAGACTTCTCATAGGAATCACCAGATAATGCGCATAAGACATATGTACCAGGCCTGGCCAGGCTAGACTCATTTTTTTTTTCTTTTCCTCTAGAAGCTTACAAAACTTAGAATTATGTCTGATACATTCCACAAGCAGAGAGCTGATGTGCACATGCCTTGAATAACCATCAGAGCTGACTTCAAGATCTTGTATTCCACTGAGTGGCTTTTCTGAGTTACAGGTTACCATGGCATCTACCATGAAGGCCCCCATTTGTCTAGTGGAAAACAGGAATGAGCAGCTATCGGTGAACCCAAATGCCTTAAGGATTCTTGACGAGATATGTCAACCTGTGATGGTGGTGGCCATTGTAGGGCTGTATCGTACTGGAAAGTCCTACCTCATGAATCGTCTTGCAGGACAGAACCATGGTGAGTGTGATTCTGGGGCAGGAGCTTGGAACTAGTGGTAGAGCAAGCTGGTGGCATCTTCTGTCGGGTCATCCTTCCCACTGAAGAAAATCTCTCATTCTTATCATTAAATTTATAACCCAAACCTAGCCACTCCCCCCAAAAAATCCTCACTTTTTTGTCTGTTAATAGAGTTCCCAATCCTATCAAAAGAGCCACCTCACTGTCCTTTCTGATCCCATCCACCCTCACCTGCTGGGCAGCTGAGCTTCCACAATGACTTTCTTTCTCCTGTATCCTTTTGTCCAAGCCACAGACAAGTAGTACATAAATACAGTTAAATGTGTCCTTTAAAAGACAGATGGGCAGAAGGATGCAGTAGGTATACAGAATTCTTTTGTATAACCACTATATATCAATCAGTATATACCCAATATCCAAATTGGGCTAGCTTCCAGGTTTGTTTGTTTGGTGTTTCCCCTCTGTTTTTCATAGCAAATCTTTGGTAAATTATTATCCCCTCTCTTTTGCTATTTAGTTTTTTTTTTTTTTGTAAATGCAGACTATAAAAATACATAAAGCATACCTGTACTATAGTTCATAAATATAAATTGAAGGTGGGTGCAGTGGCAAGTGCCTGTAATCCCAGTACTTGGGAGGATGAGAGCCTAGCGAGGCCTTCAGCAACTTAACGAGAGATCCTGTTTCAAAATGGAAAAACAAAAAATAGAGCTGGGGGTGCAGCTTGCCAATAATTTGGTTTTCAGTGCACACTTCTATGTTTCTTCTTAAAAATGATTCTATAGTCTATTATGCATTCTAAAATAAAACAACTAGGTTTGGCATTCCTTTGCTTTTTATACGAAAGGAATTATGGTGTATGTATTCAAGGCATTTTGCTTCTCTTGCTTAACAAGTAATTTATTTGCTTTCATTTAATAAATATAGTAGATATATGTGTGGTTGGCAATATATCTATTTTTTTAAAATTTTCACTACGGTTTTTAGTAGTATGCTATTGTCTGTGGCTCTCACAACTTATTTTTCCATTTGTTGGTGGTGAATGTTGCTGTTATTCCTAGTTTTTATCTTTATTGATTAGGGCTGTCATGAATATTCTTTTATTTATATCCTGGTGAACATGTACAAAAATATCCCTGTGCTTTGTACTTAGAAATGATATTTCTGGATCAGAGAGTAGGTATGATTTCATCCTTTCTAGGTAGTATAAAACAGCCTTCCAAACTTTATGTGCAATTTGTACATTCTATATAAGTAATTGAGGATCTATGCATTCTACAATAATTTTTGACTCTTGCTGATCTGCAGTCTATATAGTTGTATGTTACTTATCTCACTAAAAATAAGTTGAAGCACATTGACATATATATTTATATTTCATGAGGATATCCCCCTATCTCCCTACCACCACCACCACCAAGGTGTCTGTATTTGTTCTTATTGACTTTCAGGACAATCTTCCCTTGATCCTATTTGATGTTTCTATTTTTAAAATATACTTTTATTGGTGCATTGTAATTATACATCTCAATAAGTTTCAGAGTGATAGGAACATCTGTGTACATAGCACTTAGTGTGTTTCTTCAGTTTCCACCCCACTCCTGCTGCCTTCCCTGTACCTGTTATCAAGATTGGAATTGGTAATTCTGTATAGGTACATAGCATTATTTGAACTGTTTCCTTTATCAAGTCTCTCCCCCTCCCTCTCGTGGACCCCCTCTATCACTCCACTGTTTTATCTGAAGTCCCTTTTGTTTCCTAATTTCTCTCCAGCTTCCACATGAGAAAAAATAGACAATACTTCACTTTCTGAGACTGGTGTTTGTCTTTTTAAAGACTATGTAGCCATTTTCCCCCAATACATTATTTTCTCTCAGGCTGGGTGGCTCAGCAACAATTAAAGGATGAGAAACTAGGTCTATTAATTTCCAGTCATCTTTCTCTTTTTTCTTTCACATTCTCTCTCTCTCTCCCTCTCTCATAAATTTCCAGCACCTCCTGAGATAGCCAATCTATAGCACCCAGTCCTAGGGTAATTGAAGAGCGTTTAATGGAAGGGACATCTACAAGGGCATAGGCAGGGGAGAGTAAACCAAAAAGGAGTGACATCACTTTATGAGTAGCAGTAGCAGTGGCTAGGTAGATATAATCACTCCGGTACTCTAAAGAAACAAGAAAAGTATGAATGCCAGAACTTGGCAAAGAGCAGAATGGTTAGATGCAGCTATGTGAATAGAACCATGACCTGGGGTAGAGGAACAAGCGTGGCCCACTGTGGCCCGGCTGGGTAGAAGCTGGCGAAGCTCATGCCTTCTGGTTTCCTGCTGGGGCTTCCCAATGCTTGAACTCTACCAGAAGTGAGAGAATACAACAGCTCTTCAGGGTCATATAAAAATAGACAGGTTAATAGAGTTTACATTAATTCTGTAAGGTGACATAATTTGAGCAGTTGAGAGAATGTGGTGAAGAGGGCATGCAATATATATGTATGATTGTTCGTCTTTGCTGAAATCATAGCATACAATTTCCTTGCCAATCACTTACAAGTTTAGCCAATGCCACCCCTGCAGCTTGGTCTGTCTGCTGTTGCTTTACATTGCTTTCTCTTCCCTCGCAGGCTTCCGCCTGGGCTCCACAGTGAGATCTGAAACCAAGGGCATCTGGATGTGGTGTGTGCCCCACCCCACCAAGCCAGAACACACCCTGATCCTTCTAGACACTGAGGGGCTGGGTGATGTGGAAAAGGTAAGGAACAGAATCTTCTCTGCTCTTGATTATCCATCTCCTACTTAATTTGTCTCCTTACTTTACCTTCTGTGACATTAATTACTGACCTCCTTGCAATCCAATTATAAATAATGAAGCTAAAATCTATTTCCTCAAACTCTCTAACTTCAAATATTTTGGCAAATTAGGGGTAGATAGTATTTTTAATGCTGTGGAGATGGATTTAGTTTCACTAATTTGTGCTAAATAACTAAAGTCCTAGAGTTAGTTAGTTATGAAAAAAATATGGAATGTGCTCATTACAAGGTAACAGAAATGCAAAATGTGGGAAACTGATCAGATATTAGAGTTAGGAAACACTTTCTGAAGAAAGTTGTAACATATGGGATCAATGAGTTTGAGACATTTGGAGGTTGGGTCATGTAAATATGGTCTCCAGGAAGGAATCTATTTAAGTCATTTTCAGAAAAGCTTCATTGTTACCATTAAGGTTTTGGTTCTCTGAGCTCTGGAAATAAATTTTTCAGTGAATGATCTAGACTCAACAAAAATATTGCAAATGGGACAGTTTTAGATATTTTGTCTTTACAGTATTAGTTGCAAACAATCTTTTCTCCTAATTTTTACTGGTTTGCATATAAATTGAAAGTAGGAGCAGGAGATCTTTGATATCTGTTGCTGCAAAATGTTGCAGGGGCAGAAGAGAAAGCACAGACTTAGAAATTCTGAATTTAAATATTCATTTTTACTATTCTCAGTTATCCTATTAGTATAAAAACCAGAAGGGCTATTAATTTGGGATAGATTATAGTTTGCATGAAGTTTTTTCCTTATAACTAATTCCATTTGTCAAGAGACCAAAACATTAAAAAATAAATAAATAGCCGGGCGTGGTGGCGCACGCTTGTAATCCCAGCATTCGGGAGGCTGAGACCGGAGGATCCGGGTTCGAGGCCAGCCTCAGCTAACTAGTGAGGCACTCTGCAACTTAGTGAGACCCGGTTTCAAAATAAAGAATAAAAAATAGGGCTGGGGGTGTAGCTCGGAGGTAGAATGCCCCTGAGTTCAATCCCCAGTACCGCAAA
>PVLC010044150.1:0-12261 GCA_004027655.1 Graphiurus murinus
GTCAGGGGTCAAAGGTACTCGAGGTGGTGAGAAAAGAAAGATGGAAAACATAATCTTCTCTCAGGAACTTGAGCTATGAAGGGAAGAAGAAACAGAGAAAGTAGAGGGTCAGAGAAGTGGTGTTCTGGGTGGCTTTTATTTTTATATAGTTGTTTTAATAGGGAAAGATTTAAGGATGTCTAATCCTTAGGGGAAAAAAGGTTGCTTCTACTGGAAAACTTTGAGTGATAAGAAACATACTACACTAGGAGACATTTCATTCTGCTTTTGGACAGCTCATAAAAAAGCAACCCATGGGTTAGAAGTTATACCTGAATTGTGTTAAAATTGGCTTCACTACAGCTTTCATTCTTATCTCTTCCACAGTAAGCCTTCAACTATAAAACCCACCACCCCTGCCTTCTAGAAAACATTATTTACTCAAAACTGAATATATCCAATTCCTTCAACTTCACAATCCTGGCAGCCTTCCAACCATTGCAGTATATTTTGTCAATATCTTTTTGAAAATATAGTTTCCAGAATTAGGCGCATATGTGATTGAAGCAGCCCAAATGTAGAGAAATTTTTGTTTCTTGGCTCTAGAGATTATATTTTGATTTTTATTATCGCTCAAAAGCCTTCATCACTCCTCTCTGCTCTGAGAATAAAGTCTAAACCCTTGCATCTAAAGGTCAAGGTTCTTGAGAGTTGAGATACAACCTGTACTTTTGGAGGTTTTCTACAATGATTTCCTTTCTACCATGTAGAATCCCGTGCTTTCACCAACTTCACTGATATATTTTTTTATGATGTCACAAAATTTCTAGGAGATGCCAGGAAATTTGAAGGCTTTCATCACCACCATAATTTTTCTTTGAACCAGAATTTAAATCATATCAGAATAACATTTTCTATTTCCTTCATCTGCTGGAACAGACTATGGCCCTCTCCAATAACACGATGGGCTATTTTTTTGGGGGGGAGGGGGTTCCTTTTATCTTCAAATTATTTCCCCACATTGCTTACTACTCTCAGGTTTATGGATTTCATAAAGATGTGAAACTTCGTGATATATCCTCACCACTCCTGTTAGAACAAGTCTTTTAAACAAAGAATCCTCTTCTATTGCCATTTTCTAGTTATGAGCTCCATATCCTAAGGTCTCAGGAATATGATAGATTTATCATCTTGTGTTAAAAGTTTAAGCACACTATTTGCTACACGTGTCTTTTGTTGGTATCCAGAAAAAGAAGGTTACAAATATGGTTTGCAATCTGTAATCTTATTTTTAAAATAATGTTTGCTTTTGTTTTTTAGCATAAGGGTATTTTCTTCACAGCGTGTGTCTTTCTATATCACCATATCACATGTGTGGTACCTGATATATGTCTGGTTTTGGATTTACTGGGATAACTTTCTCCCTCCACTTCAAAATTCACTTAAATTCTTCCAAATACATCAATCAGGTTCTCTGCCAATGGATATCCTTCCCACACTTTATAAGATGTACCTTATCCCTTGTCATAAGTCCATCGTGCTGACTGTGTAGCATCTCTTCCAGAAAACTTTTTTACCATACTTTTTTGGTGGTGTTTGGCATCTAACCCAGGGCCTTGTATATGCTGGCAAATGCTCTACCACTGAGCTATGACCCCAGCCTCTACAACACTCTACATAGATAGCCATTTGCTTCTCAAAGCCTCCCTTCTTTTCCATAGTCACTGTGTCATATGGGTTCAGAGATAAAAAACAACACCTATGCTTTTGGATGTTTTGGTCAATCATCTAGAACTTTAAAATCACTGGGAATACAGTTTCAATGTCTTCTGGATGTGACACTTGTACCCAGCAGGAAGCAGCAAAAGAGGGGGACAACCAACCTCTGGGCTTGGTAAAGGGTCTGCAGTAGGCCCTCTACAAGACCTTGAATCATGGTTCCTGTTCCCTCCCAAGTTTCCACATCAGAGGTATACAAACTGACCTTCAACCCCCTTGGTTGGGAGTTACCCACACAGAAGACATCATTCTTATTCTTGAGAGTGGTCGCAGATCCCTCCCCCATCCACTTGTGCTGGCAGCTTCTCCCCAGCTCTCCCTGGAGAGATATCCTAAACCACTCCAATAGGAAAAGTGTCACAGGAGATGCAAAGGCTAAGATCATCCTTCATTGCCATGCTGCTTCCCATTCTTTCGCTTGCCCACTTCACGACATTAGCTTCTCTGCATTTCCCTGGCTTTCTTCCTCATTTTTTTCTTTTTTGTCTGCGTAAGAACCTTTCATCCTTGCTAAGAAGCTGGAGTGTGAAAAAGCATCTATTTAAGCTCTCCCACCTTTTCCTTCTGCTTGCATTTGCAGCTGCTATAAACGGTCATTGTCTCAGGCGAGAAGAGAAGATGGAACTTTCTCCAAAGGTCACTGAGCCACCCCCTCAGCAGCCATATTTACTGGATCGCCAGATGAAGTAATGGTTTTTCCTAGGTTTCACCAGCGATTCTCCTTGGAAACCCCACAGGGGAGAGGATTATTTCTCCTCTCCTATCATGGAGCTTTGGGGAACAGGATATGTCTGGTATGTGTTTTTCATTAGATTATGATTTCCTCAAGACAGAAGATGTGCATCTCTTTTTAAATTTTCTGCAGTGCCCAATGCTGAGGCTTGATGGGACAGGGGTACTGATGAGGGCTGTTGTCTAAGTCTGAGGCCACAGATTTTCCAGCTCTATGCATTACCTACTCTCTTTGCCCTTAGTACTATGATAGGCTTGCTGATTACACTTTGAATATCCTTGGTGGTTAAATCACTCATAGATGTACTAAGATGCTTTGCTTCCATCTCTATTTTATTTTGATCCTAAACATGAGATGAAATTTTCTTGGTGTGTTCTATTCAAGTTTGAGAAAATAAAAAACAAAAAACAAAGGTTATGGAGTGAAACAACTAAGCAGAGATTATTGAATGAACTACTTAATTGTGCCTATATTTTTGTATTTCTTTAAACCGTTCTTTAAGTTGTCTATTATTTCAGAAATGTTACACTAATGCTCCTTACCATGCTTAGCTGCTTAAATGTGATTTGGCACTTTGAAACTTTAGTTAATATATATTTGAATGTAAATGCTTGCTAATTTTTGACTAACTTAGCTCACAGAAAGTCTGGCATTTCAGATAATGAGACCATAAAGCAGACCACTAACAGAGCAGGCACAGCTGCTATCTAAACCACAGGCATTTGAGTACTTTCCTCCCAAGTAATAGTAAATATCTCGGGACAACATAACAGTACCATATTCAATCCCACCACCTGGGCAGATATGGACACATCTATCCCCTCACAAGCAGGCTATTGTAGGCGGCAACTCCATCTTACACTTGTTTATGCTCCCAATGACACTTAATGTGCCACAAAAAATATAAGTGCCTCTTAAAACCTGCTTGATTTTATGGCCCGAGTCATTCAGTGAGTTTATGGGCACCTTGAGCCAAGTATTTACCAGCACTAGGAGTGGTTCCATTAGCACCCAGGTCTTGATGTCAGCAATGACAACCTCAGCAGCTGAGATTAGGAAGATCTGAACACAGAATCCCTGGTGCTTCCCCTGCCCCAGACCCTCACCACTGGCACCGGCACCGAGGGTGGCTCCCTAGCAAGCCTGTCACAACTGCAGTGCCTTTTCCTGTTGTTTAGGCTAGGTAGCCTATTCAAAGAGCGCCACCTGCAGGATGAACTGAGGACTCCTAACTACTTTGTTTTCAAATGAATTTGAAGAATTTGTTTAAAATGTGTTAGAGAGCTAATGAACACAAACTTTAAATGAAAATTTAATAACAGATAATGTATTGCCACATTAATTACTCACAGATACCATTTATATCTATTTAATATCTGTCTTAAATGTCTTTATCTCAGAGTGACAAATCACAGGTACCCCCATTATCCCAGAGTGGAGACACATTTGTCCAGGGGTTTTACTGCCCTTCAACCTCTCCTAGGGGTAACCACTTCCTCTGACTGAGGACTTGGTCTTCCCTGCAGCAGGGCAAACTTCTGGGAGCCATAAAAGATGTGGTATCTTTCTTCCTGCCCTAGCTCAAGGCAATTTTTTGAACCTGAATATAGAGAATGGGTGCTCAGCACTCTCTCCTCACATCAGCCTCAGGTCAAAGAATCATAAGATGGTGAAGATGAAAGAATCATGACCCTCTAGAGTACTGTTCACAAATGAATCCCCAGTCTCCTGCTCCACAGCCTGTGTGACACTCTTCCTGGCCATACCTTGTAAATGGCAACCCCAAACAAAGAACAAGGGTTTACGTACTTTGACTTCCTGTCATGCCTCTTTGTCACTGCTCAAGAATTTTCTAATTCTTGATTAAATCCACTCATCCCCATGGCCTTCACCTAATTTTGAGCAGAAACAAGTAAACAAGAAGAGCCCTTCCCTGCAAGATCCCCTCCCACCCCAATTCTCATTAACTGGTAATCAGGTCACACAGAATAAAGTAGGTGTCAGGCAGGTTGTTGCCCACAGCTAATCTGTCTTCACTGTGGCCCACGTAAGTTTTCTTAAGTGGACTAACAATTCCAGAATGTTGGATGATGTGGCCACATTGAAAAACTTTCTGAGCTTCCATGTCATCTTCTATAAAATAAAGCTGACACTACCTATCATGAGAAATTATCTAGCACCATAGCTCTAAAAAATGTGTCCATTGTTTCTTTAGTATGAATTTAAGTTAATATGTCTTTGCTGCTAAATGAAAGGCATTGTCCCATGTGAAAGGTGTCTTGGGCATCAATGAGAAGGTTGGAGGAGGAATCTAGAGAAAGGGGACAACATTTGCTTGAGTGAAACAACACACAAAAATGACAGGCCCCTCATGTGCCTGAAACAAAGGCTGGCATTGCCGAGGAGGCTACACCAGAAAGAGAGCAAGGAGGGCTGAGCTGCTCAGGGCTGTGGGTGGCTTTGGGGCTGTCCTCCCTGAAAGAGGAGGGGCTGAGCCTCAGGACAACCCAGAGGCAGGAGCACCAAAGCCATGGGATGGCTCTATTCCAACAGAAAACCCCACTCTCAGCAGACAGGGGATGTATGCAGCTCCCTCCCATCCTTTGCTCCCAACATATTAGTGAGGCGCCTAGGGGACCTGGCCACTGTGCTACCTCTTGTCCATTTGAGGGCATTTGGGGAACTGTTTCTACATGATATTGGTGAAGTCCAGCTCATTCTGCAGAAGGTTCTTGTGTGCCTATGAGGCTTTTAAAAAAATTGTGGTAAAACAAACACAATATGGAACCAGTTTAACTGTTTTGAAGTGTAGAGTTCAATGGTAGTAAGTACACTCATAATACTGTGCAACTAATCACTACCAGGCAGCTTTAGAACTTACCTTGCAAAACTGAAGCTTTGTACCCTTTAAACAATAAATATTGCAACCTTCCTTCCACCTCCTTAAAACTACTATTCTACTCTCTATGAATCGAACTACTCCAGGTATGTAAGTGGAATCATGCAATATCCGTCCTTTTGAGACTGGCTTCTTGCACTTAGTACAACGTCTTCAAGATTCATCTGCATTGTACCATGTGTCAGAATTTCCTTCCTTTTTAAGGCTGAATGACACTCTGTTGTACGGATATACCACATTTTGTGTGTCCATACTTCCACTGATGGTCACTTGGGTTGCTTTTGGCTACTGTGAATGCTGCTGCTGTGAATATGGGTGTACGAATATTTGAGTCTCTAATGTAACTTGTTTGGGAAATATACCAAATGGAATTGCTGGGTCTTATGGTAATTCTATTTTAATTTTTTGAGGAATCTTCATATTGTTCTCCACAGTGGCTGCACCATTTTACATCCCTATCAACCGTGCTCGAGGGTTCCATATGAGGCTTTCCTCGCCCCACAGGTGGGTCCAAGGCACCCACATTCCCTGAGTTCAGCTCACCATGGACATGGCTTTCCAGCTCCTGTAGGGCTTCTCTCTTTTTAGCATATTCTTGTTGCTGTCCTAGAGATGTGGCAATGCTCCAAAGCTTTCCTGTCCTTTGGTTGTTGGTAGGCCCTCTCTTGTTGAACCCACAGCACACATCTCTCTGGGGCTGGCAGCCTGCCTGGATGAAGGCCAGGGCTCTGCACCATGCCCAGAGTGGCGCCCACTTTGAAGGCTGCCTGTCTGGTGGGCTCCTCGCCAGCCTTGGCTGAAGCATAGACTTGTTATAGTCTCATATTCAGCAGCACCCAGCCCTCTGTCCTGTATACACAACTTCCTAGCCTTCTCCTTGGAGTGTTTTCTACTGCAACAGATCATCCCTGAAAAAAATCACTGGACAACACCATTTCATCTTGAGGATTAAAAGGTTTAGAATCGACTTGTAAAACCCCCAAGGAAAAAATATAACAGAGGGTAACATTTGAGGTTAAGGCTCTGAAAAGAAACCCTTTGATGCCATTTTATCACTAAACAAAGGATCGGAGCCTCTCAAACTGAATCTTTGCATAAGTTATAAAACTGCTCTTTTGGGATCATGTATGCAGATCAGCTAAAAAATAGAATGTTGTGTAAATTGCAGATTAAATATTATGCAAGTGACCCCAAGGAACCTTCTCTGAGTGCATTCTGCCCTTGTGGGTGCATGGCTGGCAATTGGTGCTATTTCTTCCTCCAGTCCTGGAAGGCCCACAGCCCTGCAAGCAGAGCCAAGGTGATTTTCAGCTCCTACTCACCAGCAGTGACAGTCAAAGTAGTAGCCCTGGATTGATGATGGTTCTAATAATGTCACCCTCCCGCCAGCACCACCTGTAACAAGGCATTTTTAGATCATGCTGGCAGGAAGATTTTCTCTGAAAACTATAAACTTGGGGAACTATTTGCCATTCTCCGAGTGATCTAAGAGAAGACAAAAGTCTCCTCGCATCAGGTTTAGTAGCCACAGACTTTCAACCCAGAACACTCCTATCAACACCAAAGCCACAGCCCTGGTCTCCCTCACCTGGCTTCACACACACACACACACACACACACACCATCTCACCTGAGCCACCTCTTCAAAGTCATCGTGCCTCTTCTGCAGGGCCCGAGCTCGATGCAGGGACTTCCCAACCCCAGTGTGTTTGCTGAGAAAGGCCTCACCATGGTTTTCAATCCAGTCCAATACCTGGTCAGAGAAGGAAGACAGAAACAGTGACTTCCCAGAAGAAGGAAAGAAATGTGACAACATGTGCAACTGCTCCAGTCCTGCCCAGCTCCCCAAGCCCTAGGAGAGAGCAACAGGTGGAAACGTTCAATCCACTGCAAATGCAAGAATTTCAGCACAATCATCACCAGTGTAACAGTCCCACACTTAACTAAACTCAACTCAGCCTCTTTGATCTCCAGAATATCCTCCTATTATTCTCTCAGCTTTCTTAGCCTTAATTAGCCCATTATTTCATATAATTTGTTTCTGGTTTGGAGATTGACTGCAGGGCTGCATGCTAACTTTTGCTTTAAATGAGCTACACAGACTGTCAAGCACAGTTTAAGCCCTTCACTGCATCTATGCCAATCACATAGTCAGACACATTGGCAGGAAGTTGGGTGGCAGCAGGTTGGCAGTATTTTGACTCCCAATACTCTTCCCTCACTTTATCACAAATACATGACAGTGGTGACTAGTCCTGGGGATCCCACTGCCTGGTGTTCCTGGGGCTCACGATAGCGTGCCCCTAGGACAAAAGCCATTTGTGGCTTCTTTCCACCTCTATCTTCCAACCAACAACTCCAAGCGAGCAAGCAAGCAAGCAAGCAAGCAACCAACCAACCAATAAACCAACCAATCTAAAAATTAAGGTCTTTGAATCCTAATGTCTTTAGCATCTATGGTTCTCCTAGAAAGTAGTGGAGATGCCATCTTCCAGGCTTAAAAACTTGGTGATTTGATCTAAAGACAGTTTCCTTGATGTTTGGAGAAGTTGAAGCAGAGATGGCTGAGGCAGTGGAGGGACAGTGAGGAAATGCAGAGGAGGTGAGAACATGTGTAAGGGGCACTTGGGGGGGGGTAGAAACTCTTAGCAAAATCTTTGAAATGCAGGAAGGACAAAAGCCTTCACATACACTTCATATTCCCACAGATGGCCTCACAGAAATGTGTGCACTCCAGGGAAAAGGAAGGCAGTTTATTTATTGGTCTCTGAAGAGTTGGTACTCTGTAAATCTGGTGCTTATGATTAAATCAGAATTATAATGTAGTCACACTTGTTAGATCCTGACAACACTCAACTGAGCCCATTCCACTCCCACTCTACTAGTAAGTAAACATTTTATTGATGGTGTAATAATTTTTTCAGATTTTATTTATTCAGTGTTTGCTTGTTTGTTGTGTAGTGCTAGAGATAGAACGTAGGGGAGCTCTACTACTGAGCTAAATCCCAAGACTTTTTATTTTTATTTATTTTTTTTATTTTGAGACAAGGTCTCACTAAGTTGCCAAGGCTGGCCTCCAACTTACAATCCTCCTGCCTTGGCCTCCTAAGTCACTGGGAACACAGGCATACATCCCCAATACAGCCCTGCCTAGATGGCCTTCTCAGATTTTAGTACTTTTTGGATAGTGATTTGGATGAAGTAGGTCTGTTTGAAAGGGTGCTTCAATTGATCCCTCTGTTTCTTAAACAGAACACCCTGTGGGAAGCAGAGGTAGGCCAGATCATTCTGTGAATTGCAGGTATGGGAATCCTGGCTCTACAGACCTAACCTTTGGCTTCACTTCTTCTGACATTTGGGCAAGATTAATGCCTGCAATGTGCAAAGTCACAAGCCTTCAAAGTCTTCAGTGTCAGTATCACAAAGTCCACTGCAAGATAGTGTTAGTTCAGAGACAGATTATGTGAATATAAAAATGAGGTTCAACAAGCATCCATGTAATTATATGAGGTCAGATAACCAATTGTCCACTACAGTGATGAAAAGTCTGTCTTTCCCAAATGACCATTTATCAACACATTAGGTATGGATATTTAAAATACTTTATAGCCGGGCGTGGTGGCGCACGCTTGTAATCCCAGCATTCGGGAGGCTGAGACCGGAGGATCGGGGTTCGCGGCCAGCCTCAGCTACCTAGTGAGGCACTCCGCAACTTAGTGAGACTCAGTTTCAAAATAAAGAATAAAAAATAGGGCTGAGGGTATAGCTCAGAGGTAGAATGCCCCTGAGTTCAATCCCCAGTACCGCAAAAAAAATTAAATAAATAAATAAATAAAATACTTTATATAACATTCTGGCAATATATTTAAAAAAATATCCTGGAGGCAATTCTATAAGAAAAAATGGTGATCATCCTAGATTTCTACCTTTTGCACACACTGCAAAGCAACATGGAAAAGAACTCTAAATGTTCCTTACTTAGAAAAGCCAGCATTTCTCAAGAATTACTTATGGTGAAATTTCAACCAAAAACAAAACAAGAGAGTGTATTTTTTCTTGGATGCCATAGTCACAAAGTCTCCCATACATTGGATAGCAAGTTTAGTAAAGTTTTAGAATTTTGATGCATATTTAAACTTTTGTTAACCCCTTCTGAGAATAAATTGAGGTTTAAGGATTTTTTTGCATATAAAAGAGTTATCTTGTAATATTTTATGAATGCTTTGGAATTTATGACAGATTTTTTCAGATTACAATTTTTTAAATTTAGTTTTGAGCAATTAAATGTGACCTGTTCATCTTCCAATGATTTAATAAGTTAAATAATTTTATTTCATGTTTTTAATTTCTAGCTTTAAGAAAATTGGTTATTTCTAAAGCACACTGGTAGGAGAGGAATATTTTCATCCACTAGTTCACACACCGCCCATCTTTACATTCCCTGAGGGGATTTCACAACTTTTCAACCTTTCTTTATTTTTAAAGCAAACTGTTTCCCTTATAAGTTATTTCTCTTTTTTTTTTAAATAGCAATTATTGTTCAGTTAGTGGCACTTGGTTTACTTAATTAGCTATGCCTTCACCACTTAAAAGCCTATTATTTCACATTTGAAAAGCTCTTACTCAGTTTAAACAGAACTTTGATTGTTCTGTGATATCATATTGCTACCACTTAGTCCAGCTTCTGACAGTAGACTTGAAGCTGTGGGGAAAATACATGCAATCTGTACAAGGATTCAGGGAGTGTGTGGAAATTGATTTAACAAATAAAAAAAGCAAATAACTTAGGAAGTGATCAAAATTACGTTAGTAATATATAAAGACTGAAAAAGTACTCCAAGATAGGTAAGCATAACAATAGACAAAGTATTGTTTAAAGTGCTGATTTATGCTTATTTTATTTCAGACAGTTCGTTTGGTGCCCGCAGTGCGTGCTGCACACATTTACACCACATGCTCTCTTGATCTTGGCTCCATGTCCTCCAAGCCTGGGAATCTGATCCAGCTCTCCAGATGGATTCTGCATAGCAGAGAAGGGTGATTCTGAGCAGACGTGCCTGACAATCAGATTATACACCTGAAATTCATGTGCAACATTAGAATTCTGGACATCCATCCTTTCTATTTTTTATTTTGAAACAGGGTCTTGCTAAGCTGCTGAGGGCCTAAGTTGCTAAGGCTGACCTTAAACCTGCAATCCTCTTGTCTCAGCTTCCCAAGTACTGGGATTAGAGGTGTACGCCACCACACCAGGCAGGACGTCCATCAGTTTTGCTGAGTCCAGTTAGCCTGTGTCAAGCCCCAGTATCTGAACATCACTGGATGAAGAATAAGTTGACTTTGTAGCCAAACCCTCGATCTTACTTAAGTACAAGCACCCATCTATGTACTCCTTGTAATGTTCTCTGTTTAATTTCTCTCATTTCTAAGATTATATTTAAAATACTCAGTAACCAATTATAGTCAGGGTAGTATAGGATGATAGCTATTCATATCTACTGATGGCTTTAAATTGGTATTTTAGCATTTTGAGCACTGGGCATTTTACCCTTTTGCTTTTGCATATGTAGAATTTGAATACTAATATATTCCAATATTTATGTGTTAGTTTTACTGTGTCATCATGCCAGGTACTAGAGCAGTCTACAGGCAGACATGGCACTGATTCTAGGGGTAACAAGCACTAGTCACTAAATCATAAACTCATGCCAAAGTGAGAAGTGCCTGAGTGGGATGCATCCTAGCTGGGGAGTCAGGGAAGGCCTCTGGGAAGAAGTGAGGTTTGGCTGAGATCTGGGAGAAAGCAGACTTAAATAAGTTAGACCTGGGAAATAGCAGCATGGTTTGAGTAAGGAACAGGTAGGAAACAGGTCTTCAGAAAGACAAACCAGGCTGTGGTGAGCCTGGAGTGCTGAATGAGAGATTCCAGTGTTCACCCTGAGAACCACTGAAAGGCTGTGAAGACGAGAGAGACACCATCAGTCTCCCATTTACAAAGTATTGCAAATTAGTACAACCACTATGAAGATTAGTATGGAGGTTCCTCAAAAGACTAAGAATGGAACCACCATATGACCCAGCTATACTACTCCATAGTGTCTTTCCAAAAGAAGTAAAGTCAGAATATGGTAGTGATACATACGCATACATGCTTATTGCTATAAGCATGCACAATTTACTATAGCCAAATTATGGAACCAACCTAGGTGTCTCCCAACAGATGAGTGGATAATGAAAATGTGGTATACACATACAGTGGAATTTGACTCAGTCATAAAGAACAAAAGTATGTAATTTGGAGAGGAATGGATGGAACTAAAGTGTATTATATGCTGAGATCAGTCAGTCCCAGAAAGTCAAGGGTGGTGTGTTTTCTCTCACATGTGGAAGCTACAGAGAAAGTAGGAAGCAAAAGGGATTTCAGATAAATGAGGAGAGAGACCAGCAGAATAGTGAGAGGGGATTGGGAGAGGGAGGCGGGGAGGGGAAAAAGGAGAACTGATGGAGGAAACAGTTCAAATATGTTAGGTTCAGATATGAAGGTATCACTACCCATCTCACTGTTGTACGAGGAGATTGTACTGATCCTGAAGGAAACACACCAAGTGCTGTGTGCATGTATGTCTATATCACCTTGAACCTCACTATGATATATAAATTACAACACAGCAATAAAAGTATTTTTAAAAATACTGCTCTGGGATGACACGGAGGATTGCAGGTTCGAGGCCAGCCTCAGCAACTTAGTGAAGCCCTCCGTCACTTAGCGAGACCCTATTTCAAAATAAAAAATAAAATTGGGCTGGGAGTGTAGCTCAGAAGTAGAATGCCCTTGGGTTCAATCCTCAAAACAACAATAAATAAATAAATA
>PVLC010044151.1:0-12279 GCA_004027655.1 Graphiurus murinus
TTATCTTGATGAAAACAAAACCTTTCTTTAAGCTTGTTCCTAGTAAATGTTATTAGGAGCAGAAAGCTATATTGTTTTAAATATGAATTACGTAGATATTATCTTAATAAAATGAAAAAATTTTGCTTTCTAGGCTCGTTTTTATAAAATTTTACCAAAGAGCAGATCAGTATCTTAAAACATAATTTTTTTAAACATAGGATCAATACTTTACTTTTGACTTTTAGAAAAACTTTTAAAATAATTCCTTTTAATTCTAACCAGCTTCTTTCATAAGTTTTATCCTTTACAAATAATTTGCAACTTCTTCAAACCCTCTGCAATTTGCTTAATGTTCTAATTTTTATTTTTACCTTTCTTTTAAACAATCCATTCATTTAGAACAAAAATCTTGCCATACAGAATCCTTTCCTACCTAAAAGCATTTTCCTTCCCCCTTTAACATTCTTCACTAAAATATTTCCTCACACCAATAAGAATCTCCTTTTATTTATTGGGCTCCTCATAGTTAAAAAGAATCCTTATAAAAATATTTCAATTTACACATTACTCCTTTTTCAGTAAGATAAAATGCTCATCAAAACACAGATTATAGCATTTGGGAAGCTGAGACTGGAGGATCCGGGTTTGCGACCAGCCTCAGCTGCTTAGTGAGGCCCTCCACAACTTAGTGAGGCCCTGTTTCAAAATAAAGAATAAAAAATAGGGCTGGGGCTATAGGGTTGGAGGTATAGCTCGGAGGTAAAATGCCCCCATGTTCCATCCCCAGTACTGCAAAAAAAAGCCCCCAAACCAAAACCAAAACCAAAACAAAACAAAACAACAGATTAAAAATTCTTTAGCCATATATATAGGATCACATATTAATTAGAATTATAACTCTTAGTAACTTATGTTTAGCTGAGATATAAAAGAAGGCACTCTTAAATACTCCTTACATCTATGTAAACACATTTGATCAGATATATTGTCTTTTGCTGATGTTAAGAAGCCAAGAGTACTTTGTATTTAGCATTATGTTTAGCATTTTAACTTACTTGTACAAAATGTAGATTTTTGCAAGATAGACATTTATAAAATCTTATATCATTTACATTTACCTAATTTATCCATTTAATAGCTATTTTTAAATTATTCATATAAACCAAGATATCAAACAAGCATAGTTAGTACTTTAAGTCATTCTTTTCACAAAAATCTTAAAAGCAGTGGACATTATATTTTACTTTTATTTTTATATACATTATAATCTCACATCATAATGTAGATCAGTGATAGTGACATACATGCACACAGCACTTGGTGGGCTTTCTCCCGGCTCTTTCCTCATTCTCTCCTCCCTTCCACAAGCAGAGTATTGAGATTGACATTGGTATTCTCACATAGGTATATATTGTCAATGGACATTATTCCTTCATTGATCCTCCCTCTCTCCCCAGACCACCTCCCTGGCTCCACTAAAACTTCTCCTCCATTATCTGAAGCCCCTCTGGTATCTTGATTACTTCCCTAGCTTCTGCATATTAGAGAAAACATAGGACCCTTCACTTTCTGTGACTGGATAATCTCACTAAATATAATGTTCTCCAGGACAATCCATTTCCTGCATATAATATAATTTAGTTTTTCTTTATTGCTGAGTAGAATTCCATTGTGTGGGCACTGCATTTTAAACATCAAATAGAAACAGACAATACAATCCTAATTGGCTAACCTGGAAGAAAAATGCATTAATTTTTAATGATATCTTTTACTTTTATTTTACCAAACTTAAACTTATTTGTTAAAGACATATTTAAGTCATGTGAACTCAAAGATATTTGTATCTATTTTGTTGTTGCTTAATTTATGAGTGCTCATTTATCTATAAGTCAAAATTGTTTTTGGTAACATGTAGACAATAGACAGACAATACACTCATGAGTACAGACATACATAAAAATATACAGCAAACAAATGTGTTATGGCTTTCATTTGCCAGTTATTGTATCCTCACAAATAGGGGACAAGATAGTTATAGATATTTACTAAACATAGTACCAGATTTAGAGTTCTAAACATAGCCTATCATAGATGCTTGTCATGTGGCAATGAGTTAGATTATAGAATAGAGGACATGGAAGTCTATATAGGAGGATGTCTGGGGAAGAGTCCACCAATCACAGCTGACACTGAATCAACTGATTCAGGTAGCTACTTGTTGCTATGAGGAAGATTCTCCATCAGACATCACCACTGTTTATTTCTAGGGGAGGGGACCCCAAATATTCAGATCTTTGCCTATTTTCTTTCCCATTTACAGGACAAACCTCTATTCTTCAATTTACATTGGGGCCCAGCCAGGTAACAAAAATCAATTTCATCCTATTTTTTCTGTAAGTCCTCTGCCTCAAAAATAACAAAACTCATGAATAGTCTTAAGAGAATCCAAGGACATTCCTGATAAAACAAAGTTAAGTAGCTAAGAAAACACATCCTTTTTTTTTTCTGGTACTGGGGATGGAACCCAGGAGCATTCTACCTCTGAGCTACATCCCCAGCCCTATTTTTTTTTTTTTTATTCTTTATTTTGAAACAGGGTCTCGCTAAGTTGCGGAGTGCCTCACTAGGTAGCTGAGGCTGGCTGCGAACCCGGATCCTCCAGTCTTAGCCTCCCAAATGCTGGGATTACAAGCGTGCGCCACCATACTTGGCCCTAAGAAAGCACATCTTAAGTATAGCAATCATTGCTTCACAAAGGTGGAGCCATTTTTCTTTCTGTTAGACAGCGTAAGTAGGTTCTACCTCAAGACAGAAGGTAAATCAAGGAGGCTATGTCTATTTAAAGTGACAATATCGAACTTGCTCCCCCCCCCCCCAAATATTGAGTACAAATAATAGAAAAGTAGACATGTAAATCAACATATTTTAGTTAAGCCAAGGTTCCAAGAATGCTCTCTAGCTGACATTAACTGCACAGGACAGACTGACTGGTTTTGTTAGACCATAAAACATGAGATTACAGAGACACTTGAAATTTATAACAAAAGCTTTAGAGAGTTAAAAGATTGGCCTTTCAGACGTATTGGATCTGCATATATGGAGCTTAGTGAAGGTAGCTCCCTTGACTATTACATCAAGGTTGATTCTCTTCAACAAAGTGTCTTGGAAGGATCCCAAATGTGAAGGTGCTCAAAGTTGGGCACCTTCATGACCCAATCCTTCATGTGTGTTTTTCTATGAGTGGTTTTAGGCTAACATATCCTGGTGCTTTTATGAACAAGTACTTATCTAAGGGAGAGTGGGCTTTGGCCAGAAAAAAAAATAGAAAGAAAATCCTTCAAGTACCATAACTAGTGGTTGGTTTTAAAAGCAAAGCAATACTTTTTCCTTAGTCTCAAAAGGGACCTGAAAGATATCTCTTATATTCTAAGGATGGTTTGCACAATAAAACACAAACAGACAGCCAAGAAGCCTATGGGAAGTCCTGCAGCAAAGAAAAGGAGAAGAAAAGAAAAAAGGGACCACTGAGCTCCTGTGTGGCCTTAGAGTTTAAAGACAAAGAGAGCATGGGGGGCTCATTCAGAGGGAGGATTTTATGGGGGAGACCATTGTTGACAGAGAGAGGGTATTGGGGATCTTGAACCATCTGCTGTTGTGGTGCCGAAAAGTTTAGAAATTGCACTGAATTAGGAAATCAAAAGTGCCATTTTAGCCGGGTGCGGTGGCGCACGCTTGTAATCCCAGCATTTGGGAGGCTGAGACCGGAGGATCCGGATTCAAGGCCAGTCTCAGCTACCAGTCTCTCTACTAAGTTGTGAGGCACTCCACAACTTAGTGAGACCTGGTTTCAAAATAAAGAATAAAAAATAGGGCTGGGGGTATACCTTGGAGGTAGAATGCCCCTGAGTTTAATCCCCAGTACCACACAAAAAAGTGCCATTTTTTGGCCATTGGCTGTCATTGTCTAGTTTGTATTGAGGCCAAATTGTATTGCAGAAGATTATTAGGCATTTGGGGTGAATGACTGGGTAAAGCCAAGGGCATTAAGGTCACAAAGGAGGTAACTGAGAAGGATATCTTGGGAGTAAGGAGCTGAAGGGAGAGTTTCCCATTGTGAATTGGTCTCCAGGACAGTCCTGGACCCTTGGAGTTCCACAGGAGGGTGCTGAACCCTCTGTGGTGAAGGGGAAATAAATGAGTCGATTTACTGGAGGGTCCTGGACCCTGGGAGACCTGCAGGAGGGCTCTGAACCTTTGGAAGGGGAAAGGGAAGTCCCAAACTGATATCCTAGAGGGTTCCAAATCCTCAGAGGTTAAATCAGAGGGGAGGAGTATCTCCACAACTGTGCCAGTATTAAAGGTGCTCTGGTATTAATTTCCAAAATGTTAAAAGCAATCAGGGTCTGGGTGCTATGCAAGTACTCAGGCAAGGAGAGATGACTACTTTGCCTGTTGCTCCTCAGAGCTCCCCCTCCCCTTTGCCCTTTGTCCTAATGTTTACCCGTAGTAAAGTTTTTAGTCTTAAAAATATGTAGAGACAGTTGAAAACCCTAAGATCACAGTGACTCTACCTGGCTCACTTCAGAGCCATAAAGATAGCAAGAGCCTTATGCCTTGCTCTTAGAGATCACATTCAGCCATACTGGTTGTAATTTGTGCCTCTATTTCCTTCCTATTCTTTGGGACCCAGAAAGGTAAACTCTGTTTGCAGCTTCAAAGACTAATACAATAGGGGTAAAAGCAAGATAGATCATTGACCTCTGTACTTAGTAAGCACACTGTCTGGAGACAAGGAGGCACCACTTGGCTAAGAAATAAGTTACTAGCCCATTGCTTTGATAATGCTGACAAGAACATGCCAATACAAAAACTGTATTTAAAGACTGGGGTCTTGTGGGGGAAGGGGGGTGATTCCACCTTCGGGCTCTCCAGTGTGTCTACCAGTCATGCTGCTTTTCTTCTCTTTCCTTTCTGTTTCCTACTGACTTTGTAATAAAGTTTTTTAATGCTGCAACCAAGCCATCTATTAGTTTAATTCCCAATTCAATTTACTTTCTTTCAATTGAGGAAAAGAGCCCCCAACACCATTACAACAGTAACACAACCATCTGAAAACCTCAGAGTCAGAGGGCCAAATAGCCTCTGGATGTCCCCAAGAGACTGAGGGTCTGGCAGTCCTAGACCGCTATTAGAGTAACTCTGACCCAGTGCCAGTATTTTTGGTGATTGCTTCTGAAAGGAGTAAATAATGGGAGAGAACTCTAGAGGGAAGGGAAATGACAAGGACTTACCCAAGATGGTGAACTGGCTGGTGCTGGATTCGAGAAAGCAGCAACCCAGATGGTCACTGCTGGAGCTGTGGGGAAGGAAAGGGGAACAGGAGTGAGGACAGAGAGTCCCTCAGGGTCTTGGAGTTAGCCTGGGACGAGCTGATCTTTCCTATTGCTTCCCAAGTTGCAGGAGGGATCTGGTCCAATGGTTCTTCTACCCATTCCTGGGTTTTACACCAAATGAAAGGTCCAGGGAGGAAGAATGGGAGGTGACTTTACAGCAGTATAAGCTTTATTGCGATGAAACTTGTGGAGGAGTGTCTCCAGTAAAAGGTTGGAACCTGCGTCCGCTTAGAGACTGGAAACTTATATATAGGATGTTTAAGGGGAGATTCCATGGGGCAGAGGGGAACAGTGTTTAACCATTGCTAGGAAGGTTGTTAAGGGGAATTATTTGGGTTGTTAGAGCTGGGTTAAGCAAGACAGTGGGAATTTTCCATAAGCAGAGAGGTGCGGTAAGCAAGGGGTTTGTCAGGCTCATCTTTAGGCAAGACAGTGGGGATATTTCTGTAAGCAAGGGTAGGGTGTATTTGAAAAAGATTTGGGAATTTCTGGTTAACAAAAAGACCAGCAAAATGACACATCTTCATAAGATGAAGTCACTTTCCTTTGAGACACTAACAACAACAACAACAACAAAAACATTTTGTTGTCAACTGGATGACTAGTTACTCACGAACATTTACATTAGTACAGATCTTTAATCTCATGTAGTCAGAGGGAAAAACAAAAAGCAAAACAAAACAAAGCTATGAACAATTGCTACTTTTCCCCTATTCAATTCATCGTAGTGCAAGATAGGAAAGCCCCAGGAAAGATGATTTAAGATTCTCTCATTCTTGATGCCATTAGCTCTCCATTTCCATTTTCTTCTTCATTTTTAGTGACAACCCAAAGCTATGCTAGCAAGCTCATATTTTCTTACCAAATAAAGGCACAGTGGCTAGGTTTCGCAGTTGGAGCTTTTTTTTTTTTTTTTATCAGTAAAGTGTCTTAGTTTCTGGAAAACTAAATTAAGCTGGCTGCAGTATTTCATCAAAACTGCTCAATATCAGTGACTGGTGGGCCTCAGCGGGTGCAGTATTCATAATTCACAAGGCCATCTAAATTGGAAAGGAGACATAATCTCAGAATCCTCATATAGAGAGAAGAGGAATCTTAAAACATACTTAAAACAAGTACAGCTGAAGCCATCCTTGCAGTCAGATTTTATCTTTCCCAGGCATGGGAAAGACTCCATCAGTGACAACAGAAGCTAAATCATTCTGCAATACAAAGGAAAACCATGCATGGCGACTGCCTACTAATTAATTTTACTCAGTGGAGTAAACCAGAATGACTAATATCCTTTTAATCTATGCATGCAGTGAGACCCAGGATATTGATATGTAAAAGCACTTAAACACACACTGTTATGGCCCAGGGCTGTCAAGGGCTGTTTTGAATTGGAAAGAACTGGAAATATCCCCATCGAAAGAGATCTACCCAGCAGCCAGCACTATAAATAGTTCTGAGTAAGCCTGGCTTGTTGCTGGGGTTGGCCCAAAGCCTAACCTCCTCCTCGGGGACGACCGCCCAGGAGAAATGAGGCAGAAGCAGACATCTGTCTTGCTGTGTCCCTGGTCACTATAGCTTTCTCAGGAAAAGCCTGCTTGCTGTCTGTAAATATTTCATCTCCCTTTTCCTCTCCTTCCTCTCTTCCTTCCTACAAAACATAGCAACACATAAATAAATGAAATCCCAAAATACAAAGCTAAAGTAAAGGTTTACTGGTTATTTCTGGTGTTAGTTATGAAGCATCGGTGCTATACATACAGCCTACTTATTGGTAACTTATGTTCACGTTTCAGGAATCCCTGATGGATGGTGAGGGTAAAATGATTTTATCTGTCCCTCACAGTGCTCTGCAGAAGGTGTCCTGACACCTACCTGAAGGTTTGAGAAGTGCTATGATTGCAGAGGGCCTCGGTTCTGTTATTGGACCTAGTCAAGTGATTCTTCCATTGTGCCGGTGAGCTCTCAGTTATGAGCAGCTTTCACTTATATTACCCATATCTTTTATTCATGTGGTATATATTCCCAAGTGTTTACTGAGAAATTGTGCCAGGTTCCTTTAGATCACCGTAATTGTCAAACTTTTTCCTTCATTTTGACCTACCTGCTTCACAGCCTGGTGACTAGGTGACTGAGGGTTGGTGTAAGGTGCTGGTGAGTCCAGGCCCCGACTGCACCTTTGACACATGCCCATTGGTCTTTATAATGAACAGGACGGGAATATGCTGCCCCAACATGTGCCACTTTGCGTAAGGATTGTTTTGAGCTGAAAGTAGGAAGAGCTCTCTGGCCTCACTTTAGCTGCCTAAAGCAGGGCATGAATTTCACTTTATGAAGGTGGCAACATCCTCCCTCTCCTGTTCCAGGATGAGAAGTGTGACCCTTCTAACTGGAGATGGAGAGCTTGCACCCCAATGAGTCTGTACAGACAACCCCCACTGAAATGACGTACCTTCCATTAGTTCCCCCATATATTATTTCCTGGTCACTTTCATACAACTGACCCTCCTTGACCAAACCCTTTCCTCTTTGTTAAGAAGAATATATGTAGCTGGGCATGGTGGCATATGCCTGTAATCCCAGTACTTGGGACACTGAAACAGGAGGATCATGGGTTTGAGGCCAGACTCAGGAACTTAGCAAGACCCTCAGCAACTTAGTGCAAAATATTTCAAAATATTTTGCAAAATAAAAATTAAAAAGGGCTGAGGGTATAGATTAGAGGTAGAATGCCCCTGGGTTCAATCCTCAGTACCCAACAAACAAACAACAACAAAAACACCAAAAACCTCAAAAAAAAAAAAAAAAAACCCCAAAAATGCATATGTGAGGGTTAGGGATACAGCTCAGTGGTAGAGTACTTTCCTATTAGATGGCTGGCCAGGGAAAAAGCAACCCCATATTGCAAAGACTTTTCACTTACTGGAAGAGTCCCTATACCTCACTTACCTTACTTACTGGAACACCCCTTCCTCCCCATCTCACTGACTGGAATGCCCGCATATCTTGCTTGGCATAGACTGCAAGGGACCTCTAGATAACTTCTTTCACTCCTCAAGGATCCTTGCTTTCCTGCCTTAGGAGCGCCCCATCAGAATTTGAATTTTCCTCATGATTTACCTATGTAACCCCTCAGCCTATAAGTGGAAACAGGCTCCATCCTTTCCTGGAGACCCCTCTCTGCAGGTTTTACCTCAATAAAGCCTGTCTCATCTCCATTGCTCTACCTTCCCTCCCCCTGACCCCTTTCATTGCCTAGCATGCATGAAACCCTAGGTTCAATACCCAGTAACACCCCCCCTCCAAAAAAATAAAAGAAGTATATATGTGCTCCCTAGTCTAATTGCTTCTTTGAGTTTCACTTCTTTCAACTCTCAAGTATGTAAAAAAAACAAAAAACAAAAAACAAAAAACAAAAAAAACAAACAAAAACAAACCATTTGTATTCCTTCACTCCTATTATTCTATCTTGTGTCTATTAAATTTGCAGGTCCCCATTCACTAAACTCAAGAAGGTAGAGGAAAAGCTTTTCCTCTTCAATAATGTGTAGTTTACATCCAGGTACATCCACTCATGGCCACAATGGAGAGGTAGCGTAGCTTTGGAGTCCTAGAAACAAGGCAATTAAGGCTCTTTCAGACTTTCCAACATCCCTGAGAGATAGCCATTCTTTTTATCCCCACTGTAGAAATGAGGAAACTGAGGCCTAGAGAGGTTATGTGCCTTGCACAAGGTCCCACAGCTTGCAAGAGGTAGAGCCAGGATTCCCAGCCAGGCAGTGGCTCTAGAATGTGTACTTCCTACTTCTGCACTGCAGTGCCTCCAGTCCATGGAGTTGGGGGATGGGAGGGCTAGCTTCACCCCCTGCCCAGACCTGCCCCTAGGTGGAGCACTTACTTCCTGAGTTGAGACTAGGGCCCACATCTACTCTTTGCCTTTTCCTGCTTCTTCAGACAACCTTGCTCATCCCCTTGCCTCTCTTGGTTCAGGGTCTCAATTCTGTTTAGGAAATGCACTGTCTGGAGCAACACTGGCTAATGATTTCCAAACCTGGTTGGTGATCAAAATTATTGGAAGCGCCTCTGAAAAAAAAAATTTTTTTTTTTTTTTTCAAACTCCTAGGCCTATGACTTTGATGCATTAGCAGCTGTCCTGGTTCTGCCAGACACAATGGCCATAGTTCTGAGTGTGGTGGGAGTGGAAGAAAAAAAAGCCTTTGAAAACCTGGCTGAACACAGTTAAGCTGATCTGGATCCCTAGAGATAAAGAGCCACCTTCAGTGGTATATTTGCTTTTGTGTGTTTCAGAGTAAACGTTAGTACCCTGACCTCTGAGAAGAAAATCCCACTGTCCTACATTTGGGTGTTTGAAATGAACGTGTGCTTGATTGTGAATCTTTCCATGATATTAGTACTTTGCAGGAGAATGAATTGGTAGTGGTACTTAGTAGATAGCTACTTCTAATGATAGAGAGCTGTTAAAAATCGTAAACATTTAATTAGCTAGTCTCCCAGGGGTCTCTACTGAAATAGGCAATTAAACAAACAATTTAAGCAATTTTTAAAGATCAGTCATTTCAGGATAAGTTCTGAATATCTATTGTACAGCATGGCGACTATAGCTAATAATAATTATTTGAAAATTGCTAAGAGAGTAGATCTTAAATGTTCTCACCACAAGAAAATAAGTGTATGAGGTGATGGCTATGTTAATAATTGGTGTTATTTAATCATTCACAATCTATACATATTTTAAAATATCACATTGTACATTGTAAATATGCACAATTTTTGTATGCCATTTTTAAAATACAGAATCATTAAAGGTCACATTTTGCCCTCTAAATGTCTTCAACTTTAAAACAAGGAAATTAAGAAACGCATTCTTTATTTTGGAATAATGCATCTGCCCTCGAAGCCAGATATGCTGCATTTCTGAGAAAGTTAATTCTGGTGCTTCCTGGAAGACTTTTTCAGAGACAAATGGCTTCTCTAAGGTTTCTTTAAGTCTTCATTACTCAAAGCTTGGATGCCATGTTACATTTTTCTACTTTGATCAATCTGGGCCATGAATCCTAGGCCATAAGGAGTAGAAACTGTTTATTCATAAGACAAGAGTGTCATTGGCACTTTATGGTGGCATAAATGTCATGCTGTCTTCCATTTTGACTGTGACACTTAACAATGCAACTGAAACATCCTGAATATGCAGAGGATCTGCAGATGATGTTGGTCTCTTCCGAATTACAGGTGGAAAAAAAAAAATCACCTTCCTTTCTGTGGTTAGAAATAACAACACACACACACACACACACACACACACACACTGTCAGCAATCTTCAACTATGTTAAAAAAAAAAAAAGAGGAAGCATCTGCTCTGCTTTCTCTCAAGACCAAATAAGGGAGAGTGGACACCCATTGTAATGGGAGGCATTAAAATTAGACCTTTAGAAAGAAAGTACTTCCTCAGAGGAGGGGTTGGGAAACACCCAGGATACATAAACAAGAAGGCTCGTAGACTCTAGAAGACTAAAAGAAATGAGGAAAAGAATATGCATCTTGTACACATTCAAAATATTTGTTGAATTATATTGAAAGAAAGCATGGATTCATGTGAAAAGAACAAACACAGCAATGATAAGAACACAATTGTCTCAGTTACAGGGCCCTCTGGGGTAGCAGCAATGGCTGCTAAATTTCACCTCTGCCACTGGTTTGGATGTGCTATTTAACATCTTTCAATCTTGATTTACACTCCTGTAAACTGAATAATAATACTTCCTGGAGTGCTTATAATGCACATAAAGAACTTAAGGCAACATAAGGTACCTTTCCTTTAGTTCTGTATGTAATATTTCTCTGGTTGTGGGTAAGGGCTAGATATGACTGCTATCCTAAAATGGCTTGCATGTATTTCTTTCTAGAGACAGGGACAATGAATTGACTAACGTCTTGAGATCCCATTTGAGCCCTGTGATTCCACAGTGCTGTGAAGATTACTTAATGATTATTCAATTTTATGCAAAGGTAAAGCCAGGTTGTCTCCCAGATTGTCCAGAAGAGGGCTGAGATAGGAGACACTTGCATATAGCTACCTAATCATATTAGATCACTTGACATTTTTGAATGAGCAATAAGTTGATAAATGAGGAGGGCTGGTCACTGTCATGACTATTAATGAGAAAACCTACCATCTTCATGGTAATGAATTTTGATGAGAGAAAAGAAATCACCTCTGGGCAAAACCTGTGAATGGGCAGTCACTGTCTGATTATTGCCTCTGCATTTTCCTGGGCTGGTGTCAAACAGATGACTCAAGACGTAAACTTGGAAAACATCATATAAAGATGAGCCCCGAAGCCATAGCATCTGAGAGCTGGCTGAAGGCAGAGCAAATCAGTGCCATAGAGCTCATTGCTGGGCTGCTGTTCCAGCTAGGCCTCCAGAGACAGGTTGAAAAGGAAAAAAAACAAGCATGCACTTGACTTGGTAAGATTTTAAGAGGAAAAATTCTGCAACTCTAAGCCCCACCTCTGACAGTCTTTTGACATGAGGTTTTATGTAATTGAAAGAGGCAGTAAGATTTTCTGTTGATAGAATGCCTCCGACATGATGAGCCATGTGACTGAGGAAGGAGTGTTAGTGAGTGTGCAAGCTTCCTAGTGGCTAAAGACAAAGAAGAAGCCACTGATATTACCTAGCACACATCATAGTCAGGTGGAAAGGAGGCCTAGGGGTCAGGAGCTTGAGTCTCCTGCCTCTAGGAAAGTCTGCCTTCAGACCAGGCCAGATAGACAATGCTCAATTCTATTTCTCGATAACCTTCCCTAACAGTCAAATGAAAGTGGGTGCTCAGTTCAGACTTCTCAAGAGTAGGATTGTGGCTATTCCTTATCTTATTTCATAATTTAT
>PVLC010044152.1:0-12283 GCA_004027655.1 Graphiurus murinus
AAAAAAAAAAAAAAAAAAAAAAAAAAAAAAAAAAAGATAATGCTCTCTCTCTCTCCTCTCTCTCTCTCTCTGACACACACACACACACATACACACACACACACCAGGTTTATACTCCCCATATTTTTTTCTCCATTTCTCCTTTTAGAGAATGCTGATTTTGTTTCCTTTATTACTTTACAAATATAAAACTAGTTACTTTTATAAGTGCTCTTAGTAATCTAGTGATCCCTTGGCTTCAACTTTTTTAAAAATGGTCCATTCTGGCCAGGTGTGGTGGCATATGCTTGCAATCCCAGTACTTGGGAGGCTAAGACAGGAGGATCTGGGTTTGCGGCCAGGCTCAGCTATTTAGTGACACTCTCCACAACTTAGGGAGACCCTGTTTCAAAAATAAAGAATAAAAAATAGGACTGAGAGTGTAACTTGAAGGTACAATGCCCCTGGGTTCAATCCCCAGTACCACATACACCCACCCACACACACAAAAGGTCCACTATGCTGGAAAAGATAAATAACAACCAATAGATCAATAAGCCAACCTGCAGAGCAACCTATGATTGTTTTTGAAAACTCCATAAAAAGTCATCACTTTTTTTTCTAGAAACAAAGCTGAGTATATATAAAGAACATTTCTACTACTGGATTACAAGATGTGTAAAGATTTCTTACTCTTCACTGCCACTCATTTATTAAAATATATTTATTGATCAACTCTATGCTAAAGGCTACAGTAAACAGGGGCTTCATGCTTGATGAATTCGGTGGACAAATTCCTCCCAAAACCAACAACACTATGAGAAAGAAGGGAGACCCTTAAAACTTAACTTCCATAAAATGATTAACACACACACACACACACACACACACACACACACACACCTGTGGTACCACTTTAAAAAAAAAAAAATGCTAAAAGACTAAAGGCACATAGATGGGAATTTCAGAAGAGACCCTTCTGAGGAAGGGCTATTTTGGTTGAAACTTGATGTAGACATTGCACATGAAAATAAATAGAAGCATAGTAATTTAATTTATTATCTGTGTGAATATACTTAGGAAAAAGAAAACAAGAGCTGTAGAAAATTATAAATAAATTATTATGGATGGAACAAATATCAAGGGATAGAAGTAAGTGACATAAGATGACAGAAGATTTTAAAAAGTTAGGGAAAAGTCATTAAGAATTTTGTAGGTCAAGACAAAAATTCTCAACTTTATGCTAACTACAGGGGTTGACAATTATTGAATGGTTTCAAAGTAGTCAGTGAAATAATCAATTTATGTCACTTTTACTTATTTTATTTCAGTAGTATTTCTCAAATTTGATTCTATGGTCTCAATTTCTGTGGCCACTATGCCCACAATTCTAATAAATCTGCTAATTCAGGTTCTAATTATTCCTCACCTGTTGCAGTCAACATCCTCGCTGCTATAATCCAAAATACTGCTCCACAGAACTTAGAAGAATGAAGATTTATTTGTTCACAGTTTCTTGGAGATTCCAGATTTAGTACATATGAGGCCAAGAAGTTGGAATTTAGGGCATGGTGGTAGGAAACAGACAGAGGGAAAGATCAGGGATCTGCTTTCACATCATGGGGGGCCAGAAGCAAAGGAGAGGGAAAGAGTAAAAGGGCTCTGCTCTGCACATCACCAAGACTGGAAGCAAGAGAGAGTAAACAACAAGGGGATTCAAAGACACAAGCACAATCCCTATGGCTACACACCACAGGGACACACCTACTCTAGCCACCGCCCCACTAGTCAAGGTTATAATCTTCATGACTTAACCGTATCAACCCTCAACTCTTCAGAGGGCATTCTATATTTGACCAAAAGATCACCTGAACTATTTATTACACAAAATTTCTAAAACACCTGTCAAATTCAAATTTTTGTGGAAATACAACTGATCATTTCTTTCTCCTAATTGTTTGTTTTCTATTAGCTGAAGTGTATATTACCCTATTGTTTAGCTTGATATTCAAGCCTGTCTATTTTTGTCTTGTATTTTATACACTTTACAATGTATATAGTAATCAACTTGAACTCATCATAATTTCCTACTCGAACTTAAAATTATTTCTCCCAATTATTTTGCTCATATTATTTCTTGTGTCATTTCTCTATTCTTCTATACATGCTCAAATACTCTCTATGTGTGAATATACAACTCCATTTTCATCAACAATGGATGAACCCAGAGGCTATTATAAGTGAAGTAAGCCAGTACAGATGGACAAATATAGTATAATCCCACTTAGATAATGTACCTAAAATAGTTAAACAAAAAGAGCAAATTGCATATCCATTTGTTGTTGTTAATGTATTCCTTGACCCTCACTAATCACTCTCTGTGTGCCAAATATTAGTTAAGGTCATCTATCTTCAGCAGCAGAAAGTTCAGGCATTTTCCCCAACGGCAGGTTGTTTTTATTTCAGATGATTGATTGCCAACTTATTTTAGATTGTAATAATAGTGATATTTTTACTTACTTATACATAATTAAAAAATTAAAGAACATTTATAAAAACTACACCATTTATATTTATTTAATTCATTTATTTAATTCATCCATTTTAATAGTTGTTTTAGATTATCTATGAAAACCAACATATCAAACAAGCATAATTAACACTTTATGCCTTTTTCCTATAAAGGAAAAAATATAAAGAAAAAATGGTTATTATACTTTAAATATCTAACAAAAATAGATACAATCCTAATTGGAAAGCATCCTGGAAAAGAATCATGTTAATAATTTTTTTTTTTTTGAGGTACTGGGGATTGAACTCAGGGGCATTCTACCTCCGAGTTACACCCCCAGCCCTATTTTTTTATTCTTTATTTTGAAACCGAGTCTCACTAAGTTGTGGAGTGCCTCACTAGATAGCTGAGGCTGGCCGCGAACCCAGATCCTCTGGTCTCAGCCTCTCGAATGCTGGGATTACAAGCGTGTGCCACCACGCCCAGCTATGTTAATAATTTTTAATAATCTCTTTTGCTCTTATTTTTATCAACAACTTTAACTTATTTTTTTAAGAAGTTAAGTCTTATGAACTAAAAAACATTTGGATCCATTTTTGTTGTTATTATTATTCTCTTTACTTTATGAGTATTCATTTATTTGAAGGCTAATTTTGGCATAATGTATATAACAGACAGACAACACACTTATACATACAGACTTATTTATTTTTATAAATATTTTACTAAATGTAACATCAAATTTAAAGTTTTACATATTAAAACACAACCAATTACAGACTATTTTTGTGCTAGTGAGCAACAGACCATAAAACAGAGGACACAACATGGAAGCCTCAACAGCAGAGGATGCCCAAGATAAGGTCCACCAGTCAAAGCTGACACTAACTCAAATGATTTTGGCAACCACTTGTCGAGTCTTGAGGAAAACTCTATACCAGAAACCACTACCATTTATCACCCTTCTCAAAGTATTAAATGGAGAATTAACACTTGAATAGCTATTAAGTAGAAGGAGAAAAAAAAAGTAAAGACCTTTAGTTAGACAAAACCAAAATAAATCAGAACAAAAAAATATATGCACACAATCACAATGTGAATTTATAGGAATCTATGAACTCAAAACAAAAGGCCATGGTTTCTGTAGTAAAAAAGTTATGTTTTGTTGAAACTTTGTCTTATTCTTTCTTCTTGTTTTCCAGTGTGTGTGTGGTGGGGGAGGGAGGTGGAGGGTAAAATGTAGAGCTTTAGAATCCTAGAATTAACTTTTAGCAAGTAAAAGAAGAAACATTAGAAAATGGAATTATCAGTTTTTTTTAAAACCTGATGTATACATCCCTCACTATATTTTAATCATGGGTCAGTAAAGGGTGAGTGAGGGCCTTTTAAGAATTAAAATCAAAAGGGACGTATTTTCTTAAAATCTGCTATAGATATTTGTTTTAGGACCTAGAATAATAGGATATGATAGGAATTATCTGTTGAAATATAAGATCTCTGTCACTGTAACCCTTATGCAGACCCTTCTTAAGAGCTGCATATAATGAAATACATATAGATCATTTCTAAAAGTATTGGTTAAGAGACTAATTAGGGGATAGAGGAGGAAAGACATCAGTATTTTTACTTTTGGTTTTCTCTGCAGATGACTAAGTGGGAGTCAAAGGCTGCACAGCAGCATAGCATTTCCCAAGCTGAAAAGTCTCCCCAGAAACCACAAGAAAGGCTTGCATTTCTCAAAAAGGTTTCAAACAAGCCCCAATGATAACCCAAAAGGAGAAAAAAGCAACCTACACCCCCTGTCTAAACAAATAGTGCATGTGAAACAAATTATTCATCAAATGTTACCTAGCTAAGCCAGTTGTCGTGCCACACACTTGTAATCCCAGTACTTGGGAGGCTGAGATAGGAGGATTACAAGTTTGCTGCTAGCCTCAGCTACTTAGCCCTCTGCAAATTTGTGAGACCCTGTTTCAAAGTAAAGAATAAAAAATAGGACTGAGAGTATAGTCTGAAGGTAGAATGACCCTAGGTCAATTCCCAGTACCAAGGAAAAAAAAAACAAAAAAAAAAAAAACAGGAACAGAGGAGGCAACTGACTGAACTAACTGGGAGAGTCCATGAAAGTCAGTAGCCCCTTCCTTATAGACTAGGGGCTTTTTATAGGGTGTTAGGAGGTAAAACATGACAGTCATGTATTTCTCTGATTGGTGGGTGTCCTCATCCAGCTCACATAAATTTATGGGGCTGGGCCAGGGAGATGGTTAGAGGTATATTTCTGCGATTCTTGGAGTCCTTTGTTCTAGACCTTCTCTAGCCAGTCCTCACAGTCAGACCTCACAGTGTCCACAGTACAGATTTTCCTTCCAAGCTGGTCATGACCTTGGCAGCTAAAGGGATAGAGTCAACAGAACTCTTAAGGTTTCCTGGTTTGCATTGGACATCATTTGTCATAGAAAATGTTGTTGATTAATTGATTAGAAGTCTCTTGCACAAACAACAATGAAGTCAGAATGATTTTTAGAGAAAAATTAATAATATTAGAGAAAGAGGGCAGTTGAGGGAGTAGGGGAGGAGAGAGATATCCTTCCTCGCTCTCCTTCCACCAGTATTTTTCTTATGTTGAGAGTTTTAACCAAAACATTGTAAGAATTAATCACAGAAAACAGGAAAGCAGTCATGGGATGAGTCAGAGAAAATCATCAAGATAGTCATGGATGAATCAGGGAAGTAAAGGGTAAACAAGGAACTTGTCAGGGTCCCTGCTTATGTCAGAGTCCAAGTTTATTAGTCCCATTTGGCCCTTGTAGATTTGTCTGCCTGCAAACAAATATCCTACTTGGGTGGGCAGCTTGTGCCCCTCCCAAGCCAAACCCAAGTATCCTCAAAGCTTATGACTAAGAGGCTTCCAACAAGGAAACTTCAGTTACTATTACAAAGAATAACAAAGCAATAAACATTAAAATTTACTGATGCACTGAGCTTATAACTTAACCAATGAGCTTAAACACTTCAATTCATGATAAGTATATATACAAAATTGTCAATGCCAATATCATTATCTCTTACCAGTAACTGGAGGGAGTAGGGGGGCATCTGGGGAAAGCACAACAAATGCTGTGTGTATATATGTTCTTATGGCTCTGAACATTATTACCATGTGTGATTACAATGCACCAATAAAGTATATTTTTAAAAATTATTGAAATATTAACACAGTGACATCACCATTAAGTAGACTGTCTTTACTTCTGGTTAAGAAATATTGAAAGAAGTTTTCAAATTTTTGAAGAAAAATATATAATAAAAATAAGTTATTTTAATTATCTCTTTTAGCTTGTATAAGTTTTTATATTTTATAGTAAATGGGCTTGTTAAAAACAAAATTCCAGAAAATTATTAACTTGTGTTCTCAGAAAGAAATTGTAAAACTATTGCCACCACAATCTATTTAAAACTTAGATTTGCTTAAGCCTGAAGTAATTTATTTTAAATTATAAAAATTAAATTCTAAAACATCTTAATAGTTCAAGCTGTGCCAAAGTCAAAGTATTATAAATGTTCCTGAATCCTTATATCAGGCTCACTTCTCTGGTACTGTCAAAGTTGACAGTTGCATTTTTTATCCTTCTATAAAATTTCTCCACATATAATCTCAAAGAATTTCATTTAACCTGAGGTAAAGAGAATCTACTTAATGGTGATGTCTCTGTGTTAATATTTCAATAATTTTTAAAAATATACTTTATTGGTGCATTGTAATCACACATGGTAATAATGTTCAGAGTCACATATATGCCTGGCTTTAGTTACTTGAAGATATTTCCATGTTAACATTAAATATATATTTTTCTCAGGGTTCAATTTTATGTGTCTCATTGTAACTGCTTATTAGTAATACAAATTATATTGTTACTTCATAAAATTAATATTTACTTCGAGCATTGTCTTAAATAACATATAACTCTGAAATCTTATTGGACAGTGAAAACACTTATCTAGAAAATTGTCAAATATAGCTTACAAAAATAAAAAAAATGTCAAATTTTATCTTGCAAAAATACATTTTTATTGAATTTTCTCTTTTATTACTGACTTAAATAAGTCAGTTTGTATTCTTCCAAACATTCTTAATGAACATTTTTTAAAATTGTTGGAACAATGAGTGATTTATGAGATCATTTTACTTAATAAATAATCATACTCATGAAGTTTGGAGAAATAAAATTATTTCTTCTTTCTTTAAATACCCTTTTTAAAAAAATATTTAATAGTCAACTTAAATATCAAAAGACTGCAGTTAAATATTATACAGCATATAATAGATATGAATATTATCACTTTGTGTTTACTTTTTCCATTTTTGCTATTACATTTAATATTTTCTTGGTTCCTTGTATTTTTATTGGTGAATTGTATTTATATACAATACTGAGATTCATAGTGATGCACTCCTGTATGACATAATATTATTTAGTCTGTTTCCTTTACCATACCTCTCTTCTCCCCCCTCTCCTGACTGGCATTCACTATTCTTGTTTCTTTCCTGTTTTCATGAAGTCCTTTTTCTCTCTTTTTATTCCTTTGTATCTTCCACATAAGAAAGAAAATGTGGGACTCTTAACTTCCTGATTCTGGCTTATCTCATTTAGTATGATATTCTCTGGTTCAATAAAACTTTCTGCAAATAATATAATTTTGGGGGGTATTAGAGATTGAACTCAGGGCAATTCTACCTCCAAGCTTCACCCCATCCCTATTTTTGTTTATTTTGAAACACAGTATCACTAAGTTGTAGAGGTCCTCACTACTTTTCTGAGGCTAGTTGCACACCTGCAATCCTCTTGTTTCAGCCTCTCAAGTACTAAGATTACAAGCATGCACTACCACACCAAGGTAAAATAATTTATTCTTTATGATTGAGCAAAACACTATTGTGTGTATAACATTTTATCTATTCATCTATTGATTGCCATTTAGATTGGTTCTGTAATTTGACGATGGTCATTTGTGTTGCTATAAACATGTCTATGCATGTATCACTATTGTATTCTGACATTAATTATTTTCTATAAATATAAAGAAGTGGTACAGATGGGTCATATAGTGGTTCTATTCCAAGTTTTCTGAGAAACCTTCACACTGATTTCCATAGTGTTCAAACTAGTTTACAATATCATCAACAATATATGTGTTCTTTTTTCCTCCACAGTCTAAACAGCCTTTATCATCATTTTTATTTTTGTTGATTGTTATTCTAACCAGAGTGAGTTTAAATTTTAGTTTTCATTTTATTGATTGCCAAAGATGATGAACGTTTTACCATTTACTCATTGATCATTTGAATTTTTTGACAAATGTTTATTTAAATTGCCAATTTATTAATTGGATTATTTTGATGTTATGTTTTTAAGTTATTTACAAACACACACACCTGTGTGTGTATATACATATATATATTTGTCTGGATAATTTTTCTCTCAGAAGAGTATCTAAAAAAGACTTTCTTCCATTCTGTAGGCTCTCTCTTCATCTTTTGATTGTTTAATTTGCTTTATAGAAGGTTTTTGAAAATTGATGCCATCTCTTTTATTAATTCTTTGCTTCATTTCCTAAAGTTGGGGGTCTTATTAAGGAACAAGAAATAAAAGGGATATAAATAGGAAAGAAAGGACTCATACATGATCCTATATTTTTAAAAAAACAAAATATTCCTCTAAAAGACTTCTAGAACTGATAAAAAAATGAAGCTAAGTGATAGGATGCCAAATCAATGTAGAAAAAGTAATAGCTCTTATAGAACCTGATAAAGTATCCATGAAAAATAAATCAGGAAAATTTCGTTTTTTCTTCTTGTACTGAGTGGATCAGAATAGATGATTCAGAAACCAATCCACACACTTACAGCCAATTTATTTTTGACAAAGGGACCAAAACCATGCACGGGAAAAAAGATATCCTTTTCAACAAATGGTATTGGCAACTGGTTAACCATATGTAGAAAAATGGAAATGAATATTACTTTCTCACCTGCACAAAGTCAATTCAAAATGGATCAAAGACTTGAAAATTAGAAGAGAGACCTTGCAGTTACTCAAATAGGGCATAGAACCACCACTCCAACATATAAGCATAAGTAAAAACTTCTTTAAAAAAACCCAAAGGAACAGGAAATTAAATTGTGGGATTGCATTAAACGGAAAAGATTCTGTGCAGCAAAAGAAACTATCAAGAACATCAAGAGAGATGATAGAATGGAAAAAGATCTTTGGCAGTTACTCCTCTGATGGAGGATTAATATCTAGAATACAAATCACACACACACACACACACACACACACACACACACACTCACACACACACACTCAAGAATCTTATGGCCAAAAAAATAAATAACCCAATCAAAAAATGGACAAGTAAGTCAACTAAATAGACACTTCACAAAAGGGGAAATACAAATAGCTAATAAGTATATGAAAAAAATGTTTAACATCATTTGCAATCAGAGAGATGAAAATAAAAACTACCCTAAGATTTAACCTAACCCAGATTTAAATGGCAATAATTAAAAATACAGACAATAATAAATGCTGAGTAGGATGTAGAAATTATGATACACTATTAATGGGGTTGCAAATTACTGCAACCACTTTGGAAAACAGTGTGGAAGATCCTCAGAAGAATGGGAATGAATTTACCATATGACACAGCTGTACGATTTCTGGGCATCTACCCAAAATAATTGAAATAAAAGCTACCATAGTAATGCATGCATATCTATGTCTGTAGTTGCACAATTCATAATAGCTAAACTATGGAACCAGCCAAGGTGTCCATCAATAGATGAATTGATTACAAAATTATGGAATATAAATAATGGAATTCTATTCAGCCATGAAGAAGAACAAAATTACATCATTTGCAAGGAAATGGATGGAACTGGAAAATATTATGCTAAGTGAGATTAGTCAGCCACAAAATGTAAAGGGTCAGATGTTCTCCCTCATATAAGGAAGCTAGGGAGAAATTGGGACATAGGAAGGACTCTGGGCAAAGGATAAACATTAGTAGAGTGAAGCAAGGGAACAAACTGAGGGAAATGGGAGGGAGAAAAAAGATCTGAAGAGGGAAGCACCTCAATAGATATGATGTATATGCACAAACTTATCAAAGCCAATCATTGTGCTGAGCATGGGAAGATAGGGAGGGAGAGGTAGTGGAGTGGAATCTGGGGCAGAGTTTGAGTGCTGTGTCCATGTGTGCCTCTATCACCCTGAACTGAATCAAGATGTATGATTACAAAACACCAATACATCAATAATATATGTGTATATATACACATATGCATATATATATACATATATATATATTCATAATAACCTCAAAATTTTTAAATACTTAGGAAGAAATCTAGCCAAGGAGCTGAAAGAGCTCTTCTATGAAAATTATAGAACACTGAGGAATCAAATTGAGGAAAATAATAGAAGATGAAAACATCTCCCATCTTCTTGGATAGGCAAAATAAATATTGTTAAAACAGCCATGTTACCAAAAGCAATATACAGATTCAATGTAATCCCCTCAAGATACCAATGACATTCATCAGAGAAGTAGAATAAACAGTCCTAAAATTCATATAGAAAAATAAAAGAGCCAGGATAGACAAAGCAATTCTAAGCAATAAGCCAAATGCTGAAGGCATCACAAATTGTAATTTCAAATTATACTGCTAAACTATAATAACTAAAACTGTATTATATTGGCATAAACATAGATACATAGACTAATGAAATGTACTAGAAGATAAAGAGACAAACCTACAGATACACTCATCTATTCCTTGAAAAAGGCACCAAAAAATACATTAGAGAAAATATAGCCTTTTTAATAAATGATGCTAGAAAAACTGGATGTGAATTTATAGAACAAAAATATATTCCTCTCATCTTGTAAGAAAATTAACTTGAAGTGGATCAAAGATCCAAGAATTAGGCCAGAAATTTTTCAACTGCTGGAAGAAAACACAGGGTTCACTCTTCAATATATAGCACTGGTATTTACTTTCTTAATAGCTTCCAAAAACTGATTATAGAATTTCAAATTGTAAGACAAACAAAAAAAGTATATGAGAAACAGGAGTGGACAAAGATAATAATTTTACTAAAGTTTAGAATCAGGTCAATGCATGGAATATCTTTTTATCCTAACTGGAGTCATTGGACTCAATTTTTATCATTCATAAGATATGAGACAGGATTGGCAGGGAAAAAATGTTGAGGAAAGCAACATATGCTCTGTCTGTATCATGACAAAATTCACTAAGACAGAAAATGGGGGAAAATTTTATGTTCCAACAGAGTTAAGATCCTTCACACTTTATTCAGAAATAGAAAGAGAAAAAAACTTGAAAATTCCAATTAGTCACAGTCATTTCAAATTTTACTTTTTTCCTTAGATTTTCTTATTTTTTAAAAAATAATATTATTTGGAGTTTGTGTGCTCAAGTAATTTTTTAAAAAATTGACAATGTTATTTCTTCCAGGACAGAAATCTCTTATAGCTATCAGGTGTCAGTATCATATTTACACTGTTTTGACCTACTGAATTCACACTTTTGGAATATACTAGTGGCTTTTTCAGAAACACATCCTTCTTTTCGTATGCATAACAGAGTCAATACTATTTGCCATAACCTGCATTCAATTATGTATTTGAAAATGTTATATTTCAGACTGAAAATGTTTTACTACCGTAACTTTTTCTTTGACAAATCAAGACAATTCGACATAGAAAGAAAATAAATTAGGCACATAAAATGTTTCCTTTCTTTATAATTTGCCCAGCCCAAAGTATGGCAAAACAAAACCTTCACAAAAAAATAAATAAAAATAGACACAGATTTAAATATGAAATATAAATCTACTAAACTACTGGAACACAACATAGTCTGAATGACCTTTGGTTTGGTGATGATTTTTCAGATACAGCAAAAGAGACACAATCCATTAAGGAAAGAATTGATGATAGATTTCATTAAAATTTAAAAAATTCTGTTCTGTGTAAGACATTGTCAAAAACTACAAAAATAATTCAAAGAGAAAGATATTTTCAACAGACATTTCAAAGGACCGATATTCAAAGTATACAAGATATTCTTAAAATTCAATAATAGAAAAAAATTAATTTTACACATAATGTAATCATTAGTTTAATTCAACAATTGTTCATCAAGAGAATATTATGGTTTGGATCTAAAATATTCCCCAAAAGCTCACTTGTGGAGAACTTGGCCATTAATTCAGTAATGTCGAGAGGTATAGTCTTGGAGTAGTGATTAGAGCATGAAGACTCTAACTTCATCACTGGATTAATCCACTTAATGGATTAATAATTTGAATGAGTCACTGGAATGAGGTAGAAAATAAACAGGTAAGGCATGGTTGAATGAAGTAGGTCATTGGAGGGGGGGGGGAATGTCTGGGGACTCTATCTTTTCCCTGACCTCTCCTTTTCTGTCTCTGCTTCCTGGCTATTTATGATCTTATGTTAGGTTACAACTTGTTTACACTTTAATCAGGATTGCAGTACAGTAAACAGAGACAACTTTGGACCAAATTTTATGACCCATCTATGAAAGACAGAATGTAACTTGTTGTTAGAAAATAACTGAGTTATGTACTGTTCTTCTCTCTCCTCCCATTCTTCAACATTAAATTCAGAAAATGTAAATGACCATGTCTATTTACCTAATCTTTTCTCAGTATGTCTGATAAATAACAAAGACCATTTAGT
>PVLC010044153.1:0-12258 GCA_004027655.1 Graphiurus murinus
GGAGGAGGAGGAGGAGGAGGAGGAGGAAGAGCAGTTCAGGAGGAGATGGCCAGTGTGGGAAGCTTCGAGGAAAGAGTTCCCGGGGAGCCGAGAGTGGGGCTGAGCTTCGGCAGTTTCCTGGGGGTCTCCGGTTGGTGGGAGCTGGGCCCTGGGGGGCAGGGAGGGGACCTGCACCTTCAGACTGGAGGCAGGAAGGGCTGGCGGAGGAGAACGCAGAGGGAAGTGTGAGGCCGATCCCAGAAGAGCCGCTCTTCAGGACAAGGTGGAGGAGCCTAGACTCTCGGGAGATCCCGGGGAAGCAGCACGGAGGCCCTCTGTGCCCCGTGCCACCCACGGGCCAATGCGCCGCCATGTGAATGCGATTAGGCCTGAGGTCGTTTCCTCAACTCTGGAGTAGACTAAAGCTCTCTCTTGCCTCCAGATGCCACCTGCGCCAGGCCCGTGGACACCAGTGTCCCCCCCTTCCCTAAAAGGAGCCCTCCCCGGCCAACCCTACGTACCTGTGGCTTGCGCCAACTCACCACAAACCCGAGTCCTCTCACCGGGTGATAAGATAAGGTCGAGAATTTGAAACAGCCTCGGATTTTGTGCGGATTGGGATGAGCAAGAGAGGGAGAGGACTGAGAAGAGGAGAGGGAGGAAGGCTGGGCCCGGCAGCACCAAGGAGGGGAGAAGGGCGCGGGCTCTGGCCGTGAGCAGGGAGCCTCTGATGGTGACTCTGGAGGCTTTCTCCTCAATCCCCTTCCTCCTGTCGCTGCTAAGGACTGAATGGGTGTGTCCCTCCAAAATGCACACGTTGAAACTTAATCCCCAGCGCAGTCGGTGCTAAGAGATGGAGTCTTTAGGGAGAGACTAGGCCCCGAGAGAGCTCAGGCCCTCGGGGTGACATTAGTAGCTTTATAAAAGGGATCAAGGGGCTCTGCCGGTTTCTTTTTTGCCCTTCTGTCCCTTCCACACAGGGAAAGGTGTGGTGCCCCGTTTAACCATGGGAGGTGGCTGAGGGGAGATTTCAGGGAGCCCCAATAATGAAAGCTCCAACCGAGGACCCCAATGAGCCCCGCCTGCTGGGTCGCAACCCTGTACCGATCGCAAGCCCAGCTGCGTCACAATCAGAATGACAGGAGCTGACAAGTCCTCGGAGGTCCCGTCAGGACCCGGGAGATGACCCAAACACCCCGAATCATCGTGTGACTACAGCACTGACTCATCCTCACGAAAGCCCCCTATACAAGAGCAGCCGTGAACCCCCAAATGCACCTCTCACCCTGGAGACGGCCTGCATTCTCCCTTGACTGTGTATTTCTGGATTTCCCAGACCAACTGTCTGAGGCTCTACCCTTCGTCTCGGAAATTCTTTTCCGACTCACGCCGGTGCCAAAACAAAAGGTGCCATCTTTGAAGACAGCCAGCCCTGGCTGGACACGGGATCCTCCTGCACCTTAACCTTGAGCCTTCTACCTCCAGCCTTGTGACAAACACATCTCTGTTGCTTATAAGTTACTCAGTCTCAAGTGCTTTTGTTGTAGTGTTTTGTCTACTTCTAAGGTGAGATCTGGCTACGTAACACTGGCGATGTGTCTCCCTCCAAGACACGATGCTCTGGCACCCTGGCTAGGCCACCGCAGGGCCTGGTGCTTCCTGGGGACTGGCTCTGTCTCAAAATGGTGAGCACCCTGGCCATACACGGAGCAGGCATCCTGACCCCCAGGCCTCACACTTTGCTTTTTGTACCGGGCTTAAACCCAGGGGCGTTCTACCTCTGAGCTACACTCCTGCCCTCTTTATTCTTTATTTTGAAACAGGGTCTTGCTAGGTTGCTGAGAGTCTTGCTAAGTTGCTGAGGCTGGCCTTGAACCTGTTATCCTTCTGTCTCAGCCTCCCAAGTACTGGATTTACAAGTGTGTGCCACCATGCCCAGCTCCTGCCAGGTCTTACCTTTGCACACTGAGAAATCAGGGCAAGCCGTCTCATTTTATAGCCACGTTAAAGTTCTTTTGGGCTTTGTGGACAAGTTCTCAGTTCCCTGCACAATGATGTGTGAACATTTAGATGTTCGTCTAAATATTAAAAGACATGCTGCCCTGAAACGTTTTTCTCTTTCTTTCTTTCAAGAGTGGGAAAGCAGCTTGAGTAAAAACCAAGGAACTCTCCAGATCTCATTTCAACTTTATAAATTATAATTACTTCATCTCCTAGGATCAGTTTCTTTCATCAGAAATTGGGGATAAGCTGGGCATGGTGGCGCACGCTTGTAATCCCAGCATTTGGGAGGCTGGAGGATCCAGGTTCTCGGCCAGCCTCAGCTACCTAGTGAGGCACTCTGAAACTTAGTGAGACCCTGTTTCAAAATAAAGAATAAAAAATAGAGCTCAGGGTATAGCTCAGAGGTAGAATGCCCCTGAGTTCAATCCCCAGTACTACAAAAAAAAAAAAAAAAAAAAAAAAAAAAAAAAAAAAAAAAAAAAAAAAAAAAAAAAAAAAAAAAAAGAAAGAAAGAAAGAAATTGGGGATAGACAGCCAGGTGTGATGGCACATGCCTATAATCCCAGTACTTGGGAGGCTAAGACAGGAGGATTGCAGGTTGGAGGACAGCCTTAGCAAGTAGTGAGACTCTCATCAACCTTGAGAGACCTTGTATCCAAATAAGAAATAAAATCGGGGGAGTAGCTCGAAGGTAGAATTTCTCTGGGTTCAATCTTCAGTACCACAAAAAAAAAAAAAAAAAAAAAAAAAAAAAAAAAAAAAAAAAAAAAAAAAAAAAAAAAAAAAAAAAAAAAAAAAAAAAAAAAAAAAAAAAAAAAAAAAAAAAAAAAAAAAAAAAAGAAGAAGAAGAGAAAAGAAAGAAAGGATGATGGAAGAAAGAAATTGAGGATAGATAGACATGCTGGTTTCCCAAGATTGAGAGCACCAGACTTTCTGAGAAAACACTTGGGCAAAGGCAAGAAGAAATCCACAGGGCGGTTCCTTTAGAAAAGACACCTCAGCACATTCTCATTTTCCCCGGTAATGATTTTTGCTTTAGATTTTGTGGACTTGTTCTCTGGGTTTAATGTAGCTTGTTTAAAAACCACCATTCTTGTGATTGACGGGTTAATGGGAAACTTCCTAACTTTCCAGTGGCTGCTGTTTTTTACACCTTGATGGGAAAAGGGGAAGTATAGCTAGTCATATGGAGAAAAATACTTAACATTGCTTCTCTGCTGGGAGGGCCTTCTACAAGTCTACTTGTGGAATTCTTGTAGAGATTCCATTTAACCTGGCTGCATTAATCCCAAGAGCAAGTCTACTTGTGGAATTCTCGTAGAGATTCCATCATGAGTCTTGGTCCTACCAGCAACTGTGTGCTCAGATTCTTAGTACCTGCAGAGGGATGGAAAATCAGAGAAGTGTGCAATGGGGGTGGGGAAGGAGGAAAAAAAGATCCTAAGTCATCTTTACTTTGGATATTTGGATTCATAAAAGGTGCATGCTTCTGCAGAAAAGAAGAAGAAGAAGAAGAAGAAGGAGGAGGAGGAGGAGGAGGAGGAAGGGAGAAAGGAAGAAGAAAAAAAAGAGGAAGAGGAGAAGAAATAATAATAATAATGATGATGATGATGATGAACCCTAGGAGATCACATGTCTTTACTGTTGAGAGCTTTTGGAGATGCAGACACAGCAATGATGATTTAATGATGCAAAAACGATCTTGTAAATGGCTTGTTGAGCTCTTCCCAAATGCTTTACTGGGTTGGTTCCATAATTTGGACACTAGGTTGGTTCTATAATTTTTTTTTAAAGTGTTTATAAACATTCAGACTGTATTCAGTGCAGTGACAGGCCCTACGGTTAGACACATTTCTGACATGGGGAGAAAGGGGTCAAGAGATATACATGAGCTGAGCACAGTGGTGCACACCGATAATTCCAGTACTTGGGAGGCTGAGATAGGAGGATCGCAGTTTCGAGGCCAGCCTCAGCAATTTGGGGGGAGACTCTGTTTCAAAATTAAAAAAAAAAGTCTGGGGGTGTAGCTTGGAGGTAGGATGCTCCTAGTTTCAATACCTATACCGAGAAAGAGAGAGAGAGAGAGAGAGAGAGAGAGAGAGAGAGAGAGAGAGCGAGAGCGCACAGATGGCTACACTATGCTATGCGATTGATTCTAACTCCCCTGCCTCTAGCTGTAGGGCCTGCCACTGCACTGAATATAGTCCAGAATATTTGCAAACACATTTCAAACATTATAAACCCAATCCAGTGTTCAGATTATGGAACCAACCCAGAGTCCATTAACAGATGAATGGATACAGAAAAGGTGGTGCATACACACAACGGAAACTCAGCCAGCCCTCGAGACAAACAAAATGATGTCAGTGGCAGGAAACTGGATGGAACTGGAGACCGTCATGCTGAGCTCGGCCAGTCTCGAAATCATTTAAAAAAGGGAATCGGTTACGCGACTCTAATGTCAGGGTGGAGCCAGGACGCGGGTTTGCAGAGTCTTTCCCACTCCCCTCTGCATGCTGCCCGCTCCTCTCCTCTCCTCCACTGTCTCCGGGGAGGGAGGGGGAGGGTGGCAAGGAGGTGTGGATCATGCACTCTGAACTCAGTACTCCTAACTGGGCACAGTTAACACTGCTGCTCTAACAGGGTCAAGGCGTGGGGCAGCCTCTGCTCTGACTGCGCTCGAGCCCAGTCCAGTGTTTCCAGTGCTAAGGGCCGCCATTCCTAGCTGGATGTGGAGACCGGGCCTAGCAGTGGAGAAAGAGACAGACATAGTCGTTGTTCAGCCTTGCGGTCACACTGCTATCGTCTGTCCCTGGATCTTGAGCATGGTGCCTTTCCCTCCTTAGAAGCCTCCGTTTCTACCTTATAAAAACAAACCAGAGTCGGGCGTGGTGGCGCGCCCTTGTAATCCCAGTACTTGGGAGGCTGAGACTGGAGGATCCGGGTTCCAGGCCAGCCTCAGCTACTTTAGTGAGGCCCTCGGCAACTTCGTGAGACCCTGTTTCAAAATAAACAATAAAAAATGGGGCTGGAGGTGTAGCTCGGAGGTAGAATGCCCCTGGGTTCCATCCCCAATACCGAAACAAACAAACAAAAAAAACGGGATACATATTTCCTGTATTGTTGTGAATATTAAATTGGGGAGTCCATGTGCAGTCCAACAAATGACAGGTGTCTTTATTTCCTTCCTTTTTTCCTCCCTCCCTCCCTCCCTTCCTTCCTTCCCATCCCTCCCTTCCTTTTTTTTTTTTTTTTTTGTAATGGAACTGAGGGGTTGAACCCAGGGACATTTTACCTCCAAGCTACACCTCAAGTCCTTTTTTTTTCTTTTGAAACAAGATGTTTCTAGGTTGCTGAGTCTTGCTACATTGCTAAGGCTGGCCTCAAACCTGTGATCCTCCTGCCTCAGCTACCCAAGCACTGGGATTACAGGTGTACTCCAGCCACCCCGCCAGCCGTCTCTATTTCTGGACACTGCCCTTCCTCAGAACCCTGCACGCTGCGTTGAGTGTGTGAGACACAGCGAGGAACTCTCGAGCTGTCGATTCTGCAGAGCTGGCAGTACACACGTAAAGGTCTTTGCAACCGCCACCTCGGGCCTCCTCAGGCCATCCATAGGCTGGGACCTAGGGCGTGTTGAACTGAATTAAATTATACTGTGAGCCAGGGGTGGTGGCGCACACTTGTAATCCCAGCTTTCGGGAGGCTGAGACCGGAGGATCCGGGTTCGCGGCCAGCCTCAGCTACCTAGTGAGGCACTCCGCAACTTAGTGAGACCCTGTTTCAAAATAAAGAATAAAAAATAGGGCTGGGGGGTGTAGCTCAGAGGTAGAATGCCCCTGAGTTCAACCCCCAGGACCGAGAAAAAAAAAAATTACACTGTGGCTGTGAGTTCTGAATAGACATGCTGCTGTTCGTCCAGAAGAATGAAAAGTTAAGTGAGGTTTTGCAGGAGGAGAGCTTGCATTTAGGAAGAACTTAATGACCAGTAGTGATCAGCATGAGTATTAACTAAAAGCATGCCAGGCATCTGCCTCGTGCCTTTCTATAAACACTTCTCGGCTCACTTCTCTGCTGGAGGGCGGTGCTGGTGGCATTCGAGGTCAAAATTAAACTCTTGGCACACTCTCTCCCTGCACCCTTCCGTCTCTAGGTCCAGCTCCTCTGCCTCAACTCTCCTCCGCAGGCTCCCTGTCCTGCTCACCGAGTGCAGCCCTTTCCCATGGCTGCAACGCCCTCTCTAGGATGGGGTCCTGGCTGGCTCATGTTCCTTCTAGAACCTTCAGGAGCCCCTCGAGTGTCCACAAGCCCCCTCCAGCTCCCTCTCTGGCCGCTCATCTCATCTCTTTGTGCTGTTGCCTTCAGTTGCTTGTGAGCCTGAACTCCTGGTAATCTCCCAGCCCATTGGTCAAATCCAAGTCATCGAGCAGATATTTGTGCCTGTGTTTGTAATCTACAGTGTAGCCTCTCCTGCTGCACTTACACCACACTCTTCTTCATCAGTGACTTAAAGCAAGCTCCCTTCCTGCAAGCTTGGGCCCTGGAAGCATTCTTCCTGCTTTTCAGTGGAGTCCTGTTCCTGTGACACAGACAGGGGGCACTGGGGGACACCTCCGTGTGGCTGCTGGTGACCATCCCCCTGTCCCCAAGCTTTGCTCATCTCAGCTCGGCTCTTCCTGGAAAATCTGGAGGATGGGACGCGGCAGCCCCCTGCTGCCCCTGCCCTGGCCCTGTTGCTTTGTGTGGACCACACCGGCAGATATGGGGGAAGCAAGACAGAGGCCTCCCTCAGGGTCCTCTGGCCACAAACTTACTGACAGAGAGAAGACCGATAGCTTCCAAGAGCCCTACATGCCTAACTGCAGGATGGCAGGACCCCGCATATGTGTCTGCAGTTCCAAAGTGTGATTTGAGGTAGTCCTTCTTCCCAGCTTACCGTGCCTTAAAACTCTACCGAAAGAGCCCAGGAGAGCCGGGCGTGGTGGTGCACGCTTGTAATCCCAGCATTTGGGAGGCTGAGACCGGAGGATCCGGGTTCGAGGCCAGCCTCAGCTACCTAGTGAGGCACTCTGCAACTTAGTGAGACTCGGTTTCAAAATAAAGAATAAAAAATAGGGCTGGGGGTATAGCTCGAAGGTAGAATGCCCCTGAGTTCAATCCCCAATACCATAAAGAAAGAAAAAAAAAAAAAAAAGAAAGAAAGAGCGAGCCCAGGACCTCTACCTCTGTAGGTATGGGACAACTCAGGGGTCCTTGAATAGTAACTGGGTTTTCTCTCTACAAGTTTGGCCTGACATTGGATAAAAGTACCTGGCATTACTTACTTTGCACTTTTCCTTCTTCCTCCTTTTTTTTTTTTTTTTTTTAGAAAAATTGTGTTTTTTTTTTTTATGACCATGTTTATATTTATCTAATATTAAGTGGTAGGGAATTTTTGCAGTGCAAAAATTTATCTCAAGCCCTGCCTCCTTTCTGATTTCAGACCATCTCCATCAAAAGGTCTGGCTTACAAAACCACACACTGTATGCTATCTTGTATCAAACACTCTTTTACACACGGCAGCATTTAGTAATATTTGCCTGAAAAATGAATATAAGTAGGTGGCATGTCTTCTCTTGCTTGATCATTGGTTGTTGATCATTGGACGTTCAAGGAATGCTCTGTCCTGGGGAATTGAAATCAGCCTGGTGGCCAGGTTTCAGCCCAGGAAGTTACCATTAGAAATGTCTCCATGGTGCAGGGCGTGGTGGCGCACGCTTGTCATCCCAGTACTTGGGAAGCTGAGACAGGAGGATCGCAGGTTTGCAGCCAGCCTCAACTATTTAGTGAGACTTTCTGCAACTTAGTGAGACCCTGTTTCAAAATAAAGGACTAAAAATAGAGCTGGGGTGCAGCTCAGAGGTAGAATGTCCCTGGGTTCCATCCCCAGTTCTGAAAAAAAATAAAGAAAGAAAGAAAGGAAGAAAGAAAGAAAGAAAGAAATTCTCCGTGGCAGAGATAGTCAGTGCTCACGGAATAGCTATATGCTCCTACATCTCCCAACTCCCAGGGCCGCTTGGCTACTTCTGGTCACCGTCCTAGAGTGGAAGTGACGGGTATCATTTGCAGATTGAGGTGTTTAACAGCAGTTGTGCCCCTTCAGGACTTTTTTCTCTTGTCCTAGCTTCTCCTAACAGGGCTTCACGTGGGCAGGAGGTGAACTTTTGTTGTGTTAAGCGCTGACATATTGAGTTTGTTTGTTGCAGAGGCAGACATTAACTACTCTGACTAATGGAATCTCTGACTTGCTAGTTTCTGCAACATAGTAGCCAGGCCTCCCCCCCCCCCCAAAAAAAATTGCTGATCCAATTGTGATTGGATAAACAAAGAATTTGTTTCAGGCAGAAGGAGGACCAGGTCTCTTTCTATACATGGAGCCATAAGAGCAAAACAATAAATAATGACAACAAATAAAAAACAACAAATAAATAAATAAATATGTTATATATATATAAAATAAAATAAAAAAGTGCAGTACAAAGGCAACTTACTGTCCTTTTGGGAAGCCCTCACCTGCTCTTCATTCACACGCTCACATACACATGTCAAACAAACTGTTCTGGTCTGGGGATGTAGCTCAGTGATAGAACGCTTGCCCTTGAACGCTTGTGCAAGGCTCTGGGTCCAATCCCCGGCACCGTGAAAACAAAACCAAGCCAGGAAGTCTATTCTTATTATTTAGTTCCACGTAACTCATCAATGGTTTGCTGAATGCTCACTCTACTAGCCCTTGCTGGGAACTGGGGCGTGCTTTAATTTTGAATATGAAGTCAAACTTTTTGCTGTTTTCCATCTAACAGTTAAAATTTGGTGCAGCCGGCGACTCAACCATCCGGGTCTCGCATTTCTTCCCTTTGACCCTCCAGTGCATCATCCCCAAAGTCAGACTCTCTTCCTTCTGGCCGGGGTCTCCCTCCCTTGATTCCTTACGCAAGTCTACCACGGAGCTGGCTATCTTGTTGATCCTGCCATGAGCGCCTTCCAGAAGGAGAATAAATAACTCATTTCTGGCAGGCTGACACCCATCTTCTGTTCTTTAAAAATGAAGATTAATTAAGTCGAATTGCTTTTCACAATCCAATTTCCAGGGCTCCACAGCCTCTTTGCAATTACTTGCAAATTTATTTCTATCTATCTGTTTACAGGGTGTTTGTTTCAATACACTCACATCTTGGCCAGCCTTTGGCCCCACTGATTAGCCTGTCCTATTAGTTTCTAATTTACTTAAAAAAAAAAAAATACAATCAAAGGTAGAGTGGAGCCAGGTGTGGTGGTGCATGCTTGAAATCCCAGCATTTGGGAGGCTGAGACCAGAGGATCTGGGTTCACGGCCAGCCTCAGCTACCTAGTGAGGCCCTCCACAACTTAGTGAGACCCTGTTTCAAAATAAAGAATAAAAAATAGGGCTGGGGGTGTAGCTCGGAGGTAGAATGCCCCTGAGTTCAATCCCCAGTACCGAAAAAAAAAAAAAAAAAAAAAAAAAGTAGAGTGGCCCTGGGTACCCCCTCCCACAAAACAAAACAGAACAAAACAAAACAAATAGCGCTCCCATAATATCCACAATGGGAAATTGCTGTGACACATATTAGAAATAATTATCTGTATTAGAAGCCACATTTAACTTATTTTATCTTCAAGGGTGAAAGGATGTCACGTTGGTAACTATATTTATATCCTGGCATTATTCCAACAGAATTAAAACTTTGTATTCTGACACGCTTCGAATTTTAGGAAGAATATACCATATGTTCTCCACACAAACTCAGCAAAAGGACACGGCAACTTAAAGGCAGCTCCGTGGGCGCTTACAGAAGCCTCTAACCTTTCAAAGAAAAATCTCAGTGGCTTACCAAAATCAAATCAGCTCTTGACCCCCGGTTCTGGCCCTAACAAAAATACTGGCCACCCCCCTTCCCTACTCCCACGGATGGGCAGGCAGAAGCAAGTCTCAGGCACATGGAAGCTAATCCGTGGCTTTCTCCTTGAGAAGCGGTTGGTTCTGGGCCTCGCCAGTACCAGCTCCCCAAGAGACCACCCTTGCACGGCGGCCTGCCTCTCACCAGCAATCCCCTGGGCTTGGCACGATCGCGCCCATTTCTCCTACGGTCCCCTTGACACAGCGCCAGCTTCTCTTATCCACACCTGGCGTTCTGAGCCGCAGGTGCCAGGGTCGCGCCCAGGGGCAGGGAGCTTGGCGGCCCTGGTCCTGCCCGGTGCACCTCGCCTACCTGGAAGGCCCAGGATGGTGAAGTACGGCCGGCACTCGGTGAAGCCGGAGCTCTGCCGCACGCAGCTCCTCCACAGCCCTTCGTACTGGAACACCGAGGTGACCGGGTTGTCGTACAGGTCCTGGGTGCTCCACATGTCCATGCCGGTGGCGGCGATGCAGCCCGCCAGCCCCAGGAGGGACAGGAGGAAGCCCACCACTTGGCAGGTGGTGGTGGACATGGCGCCGGCTGCCGGCCTGCTTGGCCCAGGTGTGCGCCCGGCCCGGGAGCTCCGCTCTTAGACGGCTCCCTCAGCCCTCAGTGTTTGCCCACACTGTTGTCCTTAGATAGTCCGGTTTCACTCCGCGTTCAAGGGCATTATTTTTTCATTTATTAAGGAAGCGGCCCCAAGAGGCACTTGTCAGGCCGCGCTTGCAGGCCCAGTGGGATTGGGCACAGGGCGGGCCGAGCGGACGGGGCAGTCCCTCCTCCAGACCATACCAGCCTCGCCCATCCCAGCTCGAGGACAAGCCCACTACCCCTGAGAGCACCTCCGGAGACCACCCTGGCCGGCCTCACTGAGGACAAAATGGACCTGTAATCCCAGTGCTTGGGAGGCTGAGATAGGAGGATCACAGTTTGGAGGCCAGCTTCAGAAAATTAGAGAGGCCTTCAGTCTTAGTGAGACTCTGTTTCAAAAAAAAAAAAAAATAGGGCTGGGGGCATAGCTCAGAGGTAGAACACCCCTGGGTTCAATCCCCAGTAAACACAAAAAATAATAAAAGAAAAGAAATGGGCCTGTAATCCCAGTACTTGGGAGGCTGAGAAAGGAGCATAGCAGGTTTGAGGCCAGCCTCAGCAATCTAGCGAGATCCTGTTTCAAAATAAAAAGTAAAAAGGACTAGGGGTGGAGCTCAGAGGTCGAATGCCTCTGGGTTCAATCCCAGTGCCAAAAAGTCAATAAATAAGATAAAAAATAAAATAAAAAGAACCTCGGAAGCACCCATCTTGTTTGATTCTAAACCAGACTGGCACATTTCCTCCTCGCTACCTTTCCATTTTGATCCTGCAGAAATGGCAAATATTCCGGTGTGGTGTGTTTTTTAAAGATGTATTCTTATTTGTAAATACTTGTATTGGTGCTGTGTACTTAGGCATCGTGGTGAAATTCAGAACGATACAGACATCCATGTACACGCGACTTAGACCGGCGTGTCTTGTTAGCTGCGTCCGGCGAGGTAGAAATCAGCTAAGGAAAGCCCAGGTGCCTGGGACCCCGGGAGCTCTGAGTACTCAAAGGTGGGGCTCCCCGGCCTGCCTCGCCCGCCCCCAGTCCAGCGCTCTCTCTAATTCTGTGAGTGGCGGGGCAGGCGCAGCCATCCTACTTCCCAGAAGAGCTAGCCGGGTCCCACAGAGAGGCTCTAGTTCTCTAGGAATGGGGACTGAGGTGAGAGCCGGCGATGCCACGGTCTCCATCTTGTGACGTCACTCGTGCCACAGGAACCTCGTGCGGGTCACCGTGCCAACACCGAGGTGCCCCGGGGCCGCCCTGGCCTGGTCACTGCGAGGTCCACTCCTGACACCGTCTCTACCACGCCGTGTTCTGGGGGATCCGGCCCTGGCAGGGCTGGCGTTTTCTGGGTGACATGGGGGGCCGAAAGAGAACGCTTCAGAGACCCGTCAGATCTCACCACCTCCTGCCCTTTCTCATGGGGAGATGTTCACTGCCGTTGGTTGAGATATTAGAAGCCGTGTGACCCCGGGAAAGTGACGCGTGGCTGAAGCCACTGGGCCTGGTGCTATGCTGTCTCTGCCGGGCGGCTTTGTTGGAAAATTGCATGGTGGTGCACACTTGTAATCCCAGCATTTGGGAGGCTGAGACGGGAGGATCCAGGTTCGAGGCCAGCCTCAGCTACTTAGTGAGGCATTCTGCAACTTAGTGTGACCAGGTTTCAAAATAAAAGAATAGAAAATAGGGCTGGGGGTGTAGCTCAGAGGTAGAATGCCGCTGAGTTCAATCCCCAGTAC
>PVLC010044155.1:0-12270 GCA_004027655.1 Graphiurus murinus
TAAAAAAAAAAAAAAAAAAAAAAAAACCTATTTATAGGTCAGAGACATCTTAGAGACTACTGTGTGTCCCAGGGCACCAGTTATAATTACCTTGATCCAACTACTTTCCAGCTAACAGATGACATGGAAGAGAACATCATTTACTAGTTCTCTTCAACACACAGCAATGGTATCATTGTTAATAATGTGCGCGGTTTGGAAAGATTCTCGGCTTTCCCTGGAACGACACTCACAGCGTGAGAGCTTCCTGAGGGTTTTCGTCAAGTCCAGCTCTGCACCATTGTGGCTCTAGATCACCGTTCAGCAGCTGGACATTCCCAGTGAGCAAAGGGTTTCCCTGGTGACTTGTTCACCATGACCTTAAAGCCTTTTAGGTGGTGATCTTACATAGGTGAGATGAGAACAAGAGCACACATTAAAGAGAGAGTAAATCCCAAAGGTTTCAAAGAACTTGGTCAAAAATATGATAATGAAAAGACAAAGTATTTATATTAAAACAGTTTAGTAGCTTTCAGTTTTGTGAAAATAGTTTTCACCACAGAAACTGACTTCTTTAGACAAAGTTTTAACCAATGATGGTGTTTGCTTCTAGGATCTATACTCTAAAAGAACTCAGTGTCCCAGTGGTGGCCATCGATGGCCAGTAGTCAATCGGAGCTGCTTAACCATATTGATATCTAATTTCTTTTAACCACAATGAACTGTCCTTATTACCAACAGCAAAGCACTATAGGAAGCAATGGTGGCATTGCTTTCTTAACCAGCTCATGGTGTGTGAATGTTATAAAATTGTCACTCAGATATATTTTTTAAATGTACTATTATATAAGACGATCATGTGATGTGTACAAATTATGGTGAAAAGTGCTAGTAGTAGTAACTGTGTAAGTCTCTAATTCACAACATTAATTCCTTTAAAATACACAGCCTCTGCCTCTGTATTGGGAGTTGTCGATACACCTCATCAAAGAAACTGCCTAATATAAAAATCATATATATGGTAATAATTTCTCTCTTTTATAGTCTGCACAAGATCCATAAAAGATTGTATTTTTAATACTATTTAAACAAGTGATTAAATTTAGTCTGCGTAGTGAGCAAGAGTTCACATGCATTCTTTTATACTGCTGGATTTTGTTGTGCATCATTTAAAACATTTTGTATGTTTCTTCTTATCTGTGTATACAGTATGTTCTTGAATAATGTTCATTTATCAGGAGAACTGTGAGAAATAAACTATGTGGATACTGTCTGTTTATATTTTAAAAAAAGATGGATCTATGTGGCTACAGGTTTTATTCTATTTTATTTTGCTGTCTTAATAATTTGGAAAATCAGCTAACTAAACAGCAGAAGTAGGTGTTACTGACACAACTGCATGGTGAACAGGAAATAAATAGGATATAAAGTACAATGTTAAACTCTTCAGGTACTCTTTAAAATAATAAAATGGCTAGTCAACTCCTGCTCTTCTGATAAATCACCCACAAGTGACATTTTGATCGCTGATCAATACCTTCAGCAGCTGCTGTTTTGCTTTGTTTTCTTTAAATCATTTTAAATCATGTTTTCTTTAAATCATGTTTAGGAACTTGACACATCAGCTACTCCCCATATTTAAGTAAAGTCATTTTTGTAAAAAGTTGTGTGCTTTCGTTCAAATCTAGTGTGTGAAGGCAAGTACTCAGGTACTAGAGGCCAGTCAAGAGACCCAAGTTACTGAGCCATAACATGTAGTGATCAAGAGTCTGGTCTCCTTAGATGAAGAAAATATAAAAGGAAAGAGAGGTCAAAATAATGAAAGGTGAAGAATGCAAGAGAAAAGGCAATTAGGCTGTAATTTGAAATGGGTTTTTGACACTTAGCTGAGGAAAGAGGTCATTACATCACACCATGTTAAAAGGAGCTCCTTTGTATTCCCTGGAATGTCTCTGCTTCTATCCCTAGTGAAATCCTTCCCACTGATGAAGGTCTGTGAAGTACCTCCTCCAGCTTGCCCTACCACCTGAAACTCCATTTGGAAAGATTGCCTTCCTGTCCTTGCAGACGGTGTATTTTATTTAAACCCATCTCAGGGCATTTTTCACATCTTACCTAGTAGTACCTACTTGTCTCATGCATTCAATATGTGAATTAATAAATGAAATCAACAATTACTGTGCCCTAAGCATTCTTGTCAAAACAAAAGCAAAGCACAGATTGGTATGTTTGAGCTCTTCCCATTAAAACTTAGACATTCTGCAATTATGGACTATCAAGACATTGTAACTAGTTTCCTCTTCAAAAATAAGAGAGAGAAAGCCGGGCGTGGTGGCGCACGCTTGTAATCCCAGCATTCGGGAGGCTGAGACCGGAGGATCCCGGTTCGAGGCTAGCCTCAGCTACCTAGTGAGGCACTCTGCAACTTAGTGAGACCTGGTTTCAAAACAAAGAATAAAAAATAGGGCTGGGGGTATAGCTCGGAGGTAGAATGCCCCTGAGTTCAATCCCTAGTACTGCAAAAAAAAAAAAAAAGAGAGAGAGATTAGAGACTTCATCTCTCTTAAGAAAAACATCTAGAGTTGTGCCTCATAGCTCTGTTTTTGCTTTCTCTGGCTAAACATTGTTTTTAAATCCCTAAACAAATATACAGAAGACAAGCTTATCCAATTCAAAGATAGCACAAATCCAAGAGGATTGACTGTTATCACTGAAGACACAATCAAGATCCATAGCCCTGATAATCAGAGGCCAGAATGATGGACTGAGGCCAGTATACTAGCTTTTAATAGGCAAAAATGTGTAACTCTATATTTCCCAAAATTAATTGCATATGTATGAGAAAAGAAAAACAGACCTACTTTGACAACAATTTATGGGGGGAAACATTTGTTTTCAGATAAGGAAGAGTAACATTGTGGTGCCAGGGTACACAGTTAGGGAGACTGAGTAGAAGTCTCAACTTACTTTCAGAAAAAAGTTTGTCTCAGTATTGCCCAATAATGGTAAGGGCTGAGATACAGACACAAGGCAGGGTCCTTTGTTAGGGGAAGAAATGTAGGTTATATGCTTTCTAGGATCCCACTTAACTGTGAGGCTGAACTTCCTTGTCTGACTGACCCCTGCTGCCCACTCCTCCAACCTTTTCTCTTGTGACTTTCCTTCTGGCAATTGACATGCTAATCAAACTGGGCTTCTTCCCTTCTTCCCTTTCTCTGTGCTGCCCATGCCAGTGCCTGAGCCTTTGCATGTTTTCTCTGTTCTGCACCCTTTGCCATGCATGCCCTCTTCCCATCAACCAACCCAATTGCCTGGCCAAATTCTCCCCATCTTTCAGGTCTCAACTTTTCAGATTAGCTTTACCTGCTCACGCAGAATCCTGCAATACTGCCTATCTACGGGCACTGTGTTATCTATTTGCAGCCACTTTTTAAAATCTGCCTTTTTCCATTGGTCTGTAAGGATCTTAAAGATAAAATAAAAACCATGACTGTTCCACTCACCATGTTTCTCCAGGACTGGCCACTGGGTCTTACACAGAGAGGCTCAGTAAACATCAGTTGAGTGACAAAGCCCAATGCAAACATCAGACTTATATGAAAAAATGGTGGGGGACAGGGAGAATGCACTCCACATATTTGAATGGCTGTGTCCTTCCACTTTGTGAAAGTCCACAGGCTCACTATGATAGGACATAAGAGTTTCAAATTCTCAAACATTTCTCCCTGAAGCTGAGTCCCTTGCTACAAAGGAGCAAAATCCTGAGAAAAAAAGAAGATCCATTTCCTTCTATATTTATCTGAAGCATCTATAAATGTCTCCAACTCTGGAGGGTCAAGAAGAAATGAAGACAGAATGATTTCCTTACTGCCCTTGATTCTCCACACTAATGACAGTCTGTGAGTTCCCAGATCTGTTTCAGTGAACTCAATCTATAAGCATCAAGTGAGAACTAGGCTGCTGATCACAGTTAAGGGCCAGAAGAATGGAAGGTTGACATCTGCTCTGACCAGTCAGTAGGAGAAGGAAGAAAATTTCATTATTTCTCTTTTCATCTATAAATTAAGTAACTTGCCTGGTGTGGTGGTGCACACTTGTAATCCCAGTACTTGGGAGGCTAAGACAGGGGGATTGCAGGTTCATAGCCAGCCTCAGCTACTTAGTGAGACCCTCTGCAACTTATTGAGACCCTGTTTCAAAATAAAGAATAAAAAATAGGGCTGGGAGCCAGGCGTGGTGGCGGACGCTTGTAATCCCAGCATTTGGGAGGCTGAGACTGGAGGATCTGGGTTCAAGGCCAGCCTCAGGTGCTTAGTGAGGCCCTCCACAACTTAGTGAGACCCTATTTCATAATAAAGAATAAAAAATAGGGCTGGGAGTGTAGCTCGGAGGTAGAATGCCCCCAGGTTCCATCCCCAGTACCACAAAAGAAAAAAAAGAAAGAGAGAAAAGAAAAATAGGGCTGGGGGTGTAGCTCAGGGGTAGAATGGCTCTGAATTCAGCCTCTAGTGTCAAAATAAGCAATCACTAATGCTTATTGGATAAAACAGAAACATCCTACCATGTTACAATAGAGGGAAAATTATATAAAATAAAAGTATCATTTTATTATTGCTATCTTGACTTTCTAAGAAGGAGAACCACTTTTACAGGAAAGAAAAATCAGGGCTATGAAAGGGTTTTGACAGGAAATGCCCAACAACTTTTAAACATTTGGATGAATCTACATCTGGAGATGTCTATTCTTTGTGAAAACCTCCTAACTTTACAGTGGTTTTAGTCTATAATTAACGAAATGAATTTTTGTGCTAACAAGAAATGTGGGCCTTGGAATGAAAATATCATGGCACTGAGGGTGAACTTCTGAGCCAAAGATGTGGCTTGTTTATTTTAAGAGGAGTGCAGGAACATTTGTAAGCTTGAGCAGCTGATAACATTTGATGGAATGCACAGAGATGGGTCCCAGGGAGGTAGAACACCCAATTGCAGGCCCCAGGGCTTAGTCCTGGAGTGTTTATCTGTCTTCCTCTCTCAAGGAAGACAGATAGTAAAGTTTCAAGGTTGAAGTTGAAAGTGGAAAGTGGCATGCAATCTTAGCAGCCCTGGCTGATGTGCAAAGGAGTATTTTTAACATCATCTTTTAATACACATTTCCTAATATCATCAACCACATAAAAATAGGCAGGGGTAAAAGTGAAACCAAAAAACCTATTTTTGCCTTGTCCTGTAAATTTAACCAACAAGGGGCAAAGAACATTCAGTTAAACATACAGTAACTTTGCAAGATCCCTGTCCTTGTCCTCCAGTCAATAGGTTCCCACCCAAGCATAGTGATGTGCCCAATTAAGTGTGTCTCCTGTGCTCTCTGCCCACATGGTCACTAACTCCTCAATAGTATCTTCAGACAGTTGGAGGCTGCCTTTGTCAAGAAAGCTCAGAGATTGAAACGATTCTCCAGCCAGAGCAGTAAGAGAAGCCACATCACAAAGTACGGTGCAGACAAGATTTCATTAGAGAGTGGGGTTATGTTTGCTTTTTGTTTTTCCCAGCCCCTCACAGGTCTCAGATTGAGCCTCTCACCTGGCTGCACAAAAGCCCTTGAGTCCTTTGAACGAAAGGGTCAGGTTGCAAGCTGTGTGTGGAAGTTGCCAAGCCCTGTTCAGACCACCCAGCTCTCCAAAGGGAGAGCGACATCAGATTCAGACAAGATAAGAGGCTGTCCTCCTGTGTGACCCGTCCAGGGAAACAAGCTTTTTAGTGAGTTACAGGATCCCATGGAGAGGGATGGCTGTGTGCTCTGAAAAGGTGGCATTTGTCTGACTCAGTATACTGGTGGCCTTGGTTCTTTGTGAGAGGACGAAAATTTATCAGATGTAATTTTCAAAGTTTGAAGAGAAACAGTAAGCCAAGTCTTTGGACCTGTTTCTGAAGCAAAGGCTAAAAAGACCCATACTTTATATCTGAACTTAAAAGACTGAACTATGTCTGCCATTGTCCAAGAGCAGAACTAGAAAAAGGCCTAAACTTCTTAATCTATCTCATTTTACTAATGAAGGAAGTAAAGCGTAAGGCATTGAGGTGGCTCGTCCAATATTGGTAGGCTAGCCTGGTGTGGTGGCGCACGCTTGTAATCCCAGTATTTGGGAGGCTAAGACAGGGGGATCATAGGTTCACCACCAGCCTCAGCTACTTAGTGAGGCCCTCCACAACTTTGTGAGACCCTGTTTCAAAATAAAGAATAAAAAATAGGGCTGGGGCATGTAGCTCAGAGGTAGAATGCACCTGAGTTCAACCCCCAGTACCTAAAAAATAAAAAATAAATAAAAAAAAATAGACTGGTAACAGCTAAGATTGGAAACACCAAGAGGACAAAGACCCTGTCCCATACTATCTACATGGGTCATTTAGGAATCCTTAGAAACCAGCCCTGCCTGGCATGTAGCAGATGCCCCCAAATATTGGGAATGAAGAAAGGGAAAAAAAGAAAAGGGCTTTAAAGACCACATCACATTTTTCTCCTTACTATAAATATTAAATGCCATAAAACGTGGAGTTGGGGATAGAGGCTGAGCTCCGGCTTTCATCTGTGGTCAAATGAAGACTTTAACATGATATAGGAACCACTTCCTGTTTCTTCAATTCCCCAAGGGTTGTTGCAAAGCAAATTATTTCTAGGAATAAGGTTCTTCCTGAACTGTTCCAAGAAACACTGCTCAGTTCAGCCCAACTTGGCCCAGTCCAGCTCCAGGAGCAGAGCATCTTCAAAAAGATGACAATGAATTAAGAATAGCCCTGGGTTTAAAATTTTAAAACATTGCTTAGCCATGCGGGGACAGATCAGGCTATAGCCCAGCACCTGATACCAAGGTACCAAGATGTCCAGGTACCTGTGCCAGCTCCTTTTCTCACTCGTGGAAACTGAAAGGTAGAGATGGAAAAAAGGACGAAGAAAAAGCAAGATGAGGTTGATGGGAGAGCTGTGAAAAAGACCTGGTTTGGCAGCCAAAAATGCAAAACCATGCTGCACATAAGTTATGTTCAAACTCAGGTTTAGTCTTTAGATGTGAGGTTTGGTATTAACCAAGCACAAGACAAGAATTTAACTGCCAAGGACAATGTAGGGCAATGTTTACCCAAGTGTGGTGCCACCTGCATCAGATCCAGCTGGTCATATTCCTGGCCCCCACCCAGCCATACAATCCCAGGAGGTGGGGACCAGGAATCTACCTTTCCGGGGAGCCCCCAGGAAGTTCTCACCCACATTAAGTTTTGAGAATCCCCACAGAGAAAGAGTAAAGGTAGTTAGCATTTTCTAAGACAAGAAAGCACTTTCATCAAGGAGAGGCAGGGATGGTGGGGCTAAGATGCAGCTCAAGCTTAAATTAGAGCCCAGAATGGTCACAATTTCTGGAGCAGAAACTTGAAGAGCAGCTAGATCACTAGATATGGTTTGCGAAGCAGCCCTGAAGAGGTTAATCTCTCCAGCATGATTTCCAGCCTATAAACACCAACCAGCCCCGGAAATGCTCTTTTCAAGCTTTGTAATTCACACCAGGCAATAAGACTGAAAGCAACAGTAAAAAAAAAAAAAAAAAGAAAGAAAGAAAGGAAAGGGGAAAAAAGAGAAAAGAAAAAAGAAAGAAAACTAAAATTAAATACCTTGAAAATGATTTCTGTGATCCAGATGAAAACTAAAAGAAGCAATTTAATACAGCACCAAAAGCTCTGAGCCAAATCTCACTAATGAGCAGAGTTTAAAAATCAGACATAAACTTCAGAACAATGTGATTTCTTTGCTTCCTCAATACTATCTCTGACCCTTATAAAACAGAAATCATACTTTTACATTAAAAAAAATAATAACTAAACTTAAGTAAAGGTAGCCAGAAATCATCTCCAAGTCTCTAGATCTTTATACTCTGAGGATATTATCTATCCTGTTAATATTTGCATCTCTTTCCTTTGCCATTTCATTTAGCTGAGAAGAAACATTCTGCCTTCAGGGAAAATTTTACAAAATTAAAAACGGGTTGTTTTACTGATGAGTGCCATCTCGATAGATTCAGATGAGAGTTAGAAATGCATGTCAATCTCATTCTGAGCATTTAGTTTGTTAACAGTGTGAGCTGCCCACCTTCTGAGTTATAAGAATTAAACTTTTGCAAGCTGCCTCTGCAGACTTCTTGCACTGTTACTCAGTGTTAATGTACCATGCATACAGCCTCTGGGGTATTCTGCTAACAGAACATGCACAGTCAGAATGAGAAGAAGCACAGAAAACGAGATACTTACAGGTAGTGGTATTCCTTTCCAAGCCAAAAAGCTAGAAAGCCTTGGAACTGGCTGGCTGGATAAGAGTCACTGACCTGGTAATCTGTAAAGGACTTTGGAGGAAGGGGGAGGAAAAACATCCCAGGGAAGGAAGAGAGCTGAAATTCCAGTCTTTCAGATTAGCTGAGTTTGAGTTTTCTTTGTACTAAAAATCCGTGAACCCACACAACAACAACAAAAGCATAGAATTAAAGTTCACATACACACTTTACTCCCTTTGCCGGTCTTCTCCAAGGCTGTGGTGGTTTTGAAAACTTCCCGAGCGCCACACTGCAGGAACTGCAGGACTCCCTGTGAGAAGGGCATGCTAAGGATGCCTGTTTGCAGCTGTTTGCAGGGAGCTCCAGATCCCCAGCCGGGAGCACAGCTTGCCGCCCCTCCGTCAGTCCCTTCTGTTGGTCTGGTCTGCAGGGACAAGACTGAGCTTTTGTGGTCTGGTCTGCAGGGACAAGACTGAGCTTTTGTTAATAGGTCGGTGGCTTCTCTTCCTAGCCTCTTCCCAGCTTCCTTACTCACTATTAGTCATGTACTAACTGATTTGCCACTGGCTGAGCACAGGCAGCCTCTCCTGCCTCAGCACACACACACACACACACACACACACACACACACACACACACACACACATCGTGCACATGTGCATGCATACACACACATGCCACACACATCAACACCCACACATTCTCATACACCCTTCAATCACACTTTTTTCCTTACACTTCTTTTCTTCTAACAAAGTCCCCTCCTGAAAGGTTCATGTTCAAATCAAGGAGGCACCCAGCATTCAGGAGGAGGGGAAAGGAGGGCTGACCCCTTTTAATTTTTGTTACAAAATTTGAAGGAAAAAATGGAAGAATGGATCTAGATTCTAGGGTGCTGTTTTAAAATACCAATTTAGTTCTTTGTTTATAAAAGCTTGTCATGTGTCTGGTTCTTGTGAAAATCTACAAAAATCCCATTTGCGTATAGGTCATGTCCAGAACTGCCCTTTCTGCAGGCCCTCATCTAGCTACACTTCTCAGAACTTGGTGGGTGGCTGAGTCCTTCCTTAATAGCCGTTTAATAAAAAATTCCCCTGTGTTTCATCCCCACCAGAAAAAAAGTGATGGCATACTATCTAGCCTAACTTTTAAAGTAGCCATAAATAAACGAGTTGGGGTATTATCTCACTTTGGGGTGACACCTTATATTGAGACTTGTCTGGTCTGCCTACACCTTAGCCCCAAACACAAGGCATTGTCAATCCAATTCAATCCAGATTGTGTTTTGCCATAAAAAGGTCACCATGCCATACCCTTTTCCTTGGAAGCCATGAGGGGAAGAGAGAGGGAAATAGAAGAGAAGGGGAAGAAAATGGGAAGGAAGAAAGAAAAAGAGGGAGGGAGGAAGGGAGTGGGGGTGGAGAAGGAAGAGATAGATACATGGGGGAAGTAAAAAAGGAAAGAAGTGAAAAAGAATGCAAAAGAAAAGATAAAAAAAATTATTATATTTTTAAAAACATGTTTTATGTATACTTTGTCAATGAAGGTACATACACCTGCTTAAAGTCACTAGAGACTTAAAATCTTCAAAAATCTTTTAAATCCCATTCCATTTGCTCTGAGAATGAATAGTTGAAACTTTTTGAAGAATCACTAAGCTCTTTATAAGTAAGCAAACATTATTTACAAACTCTTTTAAGCAAATATAGTGACGATGTATGAGATATGTATTAATTTTGGAAGGACAAGAAATAAAGCCATAATAATGACAGATAGGAAAGACAACATAAGAGAGAATTTTGTTCTCTAACTGAATTTAAAAACTGTCCAGATTTTTAATACCTCACCTGCAAAGGAATGAAGACAGTTTTAGATGCTACTAATCAGGATTCCAAATCTGAAACAAATGAAGGCCCCACCATGTATAGGTGTTGCATTGATGTGCCTCTCCTAACATCTGGGCCAAATAAGGTTTATGAATTTGTCTAGAAGCAGAAATAAATGTTTTATAAAAAACCTATAGGAAAAATATCTTCAGTTTTCTAAACAAAAAAAGAAACATAGATTGCAATACATTTCAAGATATCTACAGTAAATGTAAAGTTAATTTTGTACATGATGCTTGGTATAACTATGCTGAACATATTCTAGAATATGTAGTTAAAGATAGTCAAAATGTCCCAAAGTCTGAAGTATCGTTTATGCAATAAGTCACAACTTCTCTTTTATTGCCAGTGTATAGTAACAAAAATGATTTTATATGTTAATTTTTTATCCTGAAACTTTATTGTGTTAGATATTAGTTCTAATAGTTTTTTGGTAGAATCTGGGATTTTCGGCATATATGACCATGCCATCTTTAAACAGAGATCATTTTACTTCCTCTTTTCCATTTTGGAGGACCTTCTTTTTTTTTTTTTTTTTTTTTTTTTCTGCCCTGAGTGCTCTGGAAGGACCTCCAGTACTATCTTGAATGGGAGTGGTGAGCATGGACATCTGTGTTTGTTCCTGATTTTTCAAGAAAAGCTTTCAGTTTTCGCCATTGAGAATGATGTTAGCTGTGTGTCTTTTATATATGGCCTTTATTGGGCCGACGTAAACTGCTTTTATTCCTAGAGGGGAAAAAAATCCTAAAATTTATAGGGAACTACAAAAGATCCAGCATAGTCAAAGCAACCTTGAAAAAGAACAAAGCTAAAGACAACATATTTCTGATTTTAAAACATATTACAAAACTATAGTAACTAAGCAGTGTGGTACTGACATAAGAATGTGCATATAGACCAATAGAGCAAAGTTGAAAGCCCAGAAATAAGCCTAAATGTATACAGTCAGCCCATCTCCAATAAAGATGCCAGGAATACACAACACAGAAAGGAGTCTTTTCAACAAATGATGTTGTGAAAACTGGATATCCACATGCAAAAGAATGAAATTGAGCCCTCATCTTATACCACACACAAAAATCAACTTGAGATAGATTAAGGATTTCGATGTTAGATCTTTTAAAAGAAAACAAGGGGAAAGTTTCATGACATTAATTTTGGCAATGTTTTCATGGTTGTAACATCAAAAGCCCAAATAACAAAAGAAAAATTAGACAAATGAGACCACATCAAAATAAAAATCTTCTACATAACCAAAGATAATAAACAGTAGATTTAAAAAGACAACCTATAGAACAGGAGAGAATATTTGCAAACCTGATAAGGAATTTATATTCATATTCTACAACTCAACACCAAAAAATAAATAGCCAGCCAGGAATGCTGGTGCATGCTTGTAATACCAGTACTTGGGAGGCTGAGACCGAAGGATCCGGGTTTGCGGTCAGCCTCAGCTACTTAGTGAGGCCCTCCTCGACTTAGTGAGACGAGACCCGGTTTCAAAATAAAGAATAGTTTGGTTTCCGTTCTTTTGGGTAGATACCCATAAGAGGTATTGCTGGATCATATGGTAGGATCATTCCCATTCGTCTGAGGATCCTCCATACTGTTTTCCAAAGTGGTTGCACTAATTTGCAATCCCACCAACAAGGTATTAGGGTTCCCATTTCTCCACACCCTCACCAGCATTTGTTGTTATTTGTGTTCTTGATAGTTGCCATTCTGATTTGAGTTAGGTGAAATCTCAAGGTAGTTTTGATTTGCATCTCTCTGATTGCTAATGATGTTGAACATTTCCTCATACATTTATTGACCATTTGTATTTCTGGGTATCTACCGAAAAGAAAGGAAACCAAACTATCAGACCAACGCATGTGTATCTATGTATATAGCTGCACAGTTTACAATTGCCAAACTATGGAACCAGCCAAGATGTCCATCAACAGATGAATGGATTACAAAACTATGGGATATGTACACAATGGAATTTTAGTCAGCCATAAAGAAGAACAAAATCATGTTATTTGCAAGGAAATGGAAGGAACTGGAAAACATTATGTTAAGTGAGATTAGTCAGTCACAAAAAGTTAAAA
>PVLC010044156.1:0-12233 GCA_004027655.1 Graphiurus murinus
TTTGCGGTACTGGGGATTGAACTCAGGGGCATTCTACCTCCGAGCTACACCCCCAGCCCTATTTTTTTATTCTTTATTTTGAAACCGAGTCTCACTAAGTTGCGGAGTGCCTCACTAGGTAGCTGAGGCTGGCCGCGAACCCGGATCCTCCAGTCTCAGCCTCCCGAATGCTGGGATTACAAGCGTGCGCCACCACGCCTGGCATGGATTTTATTTCTTATTTAGAAATAGGGTCTCACTAGCCAGTTGTGGTGCCGCACACTTCTTTTTTTTTTTTTTTTTTTTTTTTTTTCCGGTACTGGGGATGGAACCTGGGGGCATTCTACCTCCAAGCTACAGCCCCAGCCCTATTTTTTATTCTTTATTTTGAAACAGGGTCTCACTAAGTTGCAGAGGGCCTCACTAAGTAGTTGGGGCTGGCCTCGAACCCGGATCTCCAGTCTCAGCCTCCCAAATGTTGGGATAACAAGTGTGTGCCACCATGCTTCTAATCCCAGTACTTAGGAGGCTGATACAGGAGGATCGCAGGTTCTCAGCCAGCCTCAGCAACTTAGTGAGGTCCTCCGCAATTTAGTGAGATCTTGTTTCAAAATAAAACATAAGTGGGGTGTGGTTGCGCACGCTTGTAATCCCAGTACTTGGGAGGCTGAGACCAGAGAATCCAGGTTCGTGGACAGCCTCAGCTATTTAGTGAGGACCTCTGCAACTTAGTGAGACCCTATTTCAAAATAAGGAATAAAAAATAGGACTGGGGGTGCCGGGCGTGGTGGGGCATGCTTGTAATCCCAGTACTTGGGAGGCTGAGACCAGAGGACCAGGGTTCGCGGCCAGCCTCAGCTACTTAGTGAGGCTCTCTGCAACTTAATGAGACCCTTTTTCAAAATAAATAGGACTGGGGGTAAAGTTCAGAGGTAGAATGCCCCTGGGTTCAATCCCCAGTACTGCAAAAAAAAAAAAAAAAATAGAACTGGGGGTATAGCTCATAAGTAGAATGCCCCTGGGTTCAATTCCTAGTACCGAAAATAATAACAACAACAACAACAACAATAATAATAATAATAATAATAAATAGGGATGGAGTGTAGCTTAGAGGTACAATGCTCCTGGGTTCAATCCCCATCACCAAGAAGAAGAAGAAGAAGAAGAAGAAGAAGAAGAAGAAGAAGAGGAGGAGGAGGAGGAGGAGGAGGAGGAGGAGGAGGAGGAGGAAGAGGAAGAGGAGGAATCTCAGGACCTATCCCCTATCCCAAACACCCCTTTCAGGGAGCTTGGTACTCACCTCTCTGGTGCCAAAGAAAGTCCACAGGCAAGGAAAAGAGGATCGAAAACCATAGGCATTCACCTTCGCTGAAGGTACAGGTGAGCTCAGAAGTGGGCTGAGAGGTTTGGGGGTGGGCATCAGTTGTGCCTGCCATGGCCACTGACACTTGCTGCCAGACTATCTCCTTCCCTCAGGGTCCAGTGCTCCAAGACCCTGCCAGGGCCTCCACCTTCAGCCCTCTCCCTACTGGCTCCTTCTCTATATCCCCACTCTTCCCTGCTGCTCTTAGCCTCACATAGGCCTTTGGTACTGCAGAAAGAACGTCATGAGTCGAGCATGGTGGCTCATGCTTGTAATCCCAGTACTTGGGAGGCTGAGACAGGAAGATCACAGGTTCAAAGCCAACCTCAGCAACTTAGCAAGGCTTAGTGAGACTTTGTTTCAAGAAATAACATGGGGTTGGGGGTATAACTTGGATGTAGAATGTCTCTGAGTTCCATCCCCAGTACCAAAAAAAGAAAGGAAGGAAGGAAGGAAGTCATGATGGCTGGGGTAGGGCTCAGTTAGCAGAGCACTTGCCTAGCATGTGCAAGGCTGGGTTCCATCTCCAGTATCACACACAAAACAAAGAGTAATGAAGTAATTTATACCGCTATTGTAATGATACAGCAACAACATTTATATGGCTCCTTACAGTTCACCATGAACCTCTATAGGCATAAGTCTGTTTAAAACTCACAACAAGTCAGGTGTGGTGGCACACACTTGTAATCTCAGTACCTGGGAGGCAGAGATAGGAGACTCCCAAATTTGCAAATTCGTGGCCAGCCTCATGAGGCCTTCTGCAATTTAGTGAAACTATGTTGCAAAATAAAACATAAGCCAGGCATGGTGAAGCACGCTTGTAATCCCAGTGCTTGGGAGGATGAGACTGGAGGATCTGGGTTCCCGGCCAGCCTCAGCTACTTAGTGAGGCTCTCTGCAACTTAGTGAGACCCTATTTCAAAATAAAGAATAAAAAATAGGGCTGGGGGGTGTAGCTCGAAGGTAGAATGTCTCTGGGTTCAATCCCCAGTATCGCAAAAAAAAAAAAAAAAAAAAAAAAAACAAATAAAACATAAAATAAATCTGGGATTGTAACTCAGAGATAGAATGCCCCTGGGTTCAATCCCCAGTACTGCAAAAACAACAATACCAAAAATAAATAAATAAATAAATAAATAAACAAACAAACAAACAAACAAGCCAGGCGTGGTGGTGTACACTTGTAATCCCAGCATTCGGGAGGCTGAGACCGGAGGATCCGGGTTCACAGCCAGCCTCAGCTACCTAGTGAGGCACTCCGCAATTTAGTGAGACTCGGTTTCAAAATAAAGAATAAAAAATAGGGCTGGGGGTATAGCTCGGAGGTAGAATGCCCCTGAGTTCAATCCTGAATACCGCAAAAAAAAAAAAAAAAAAAAAAAAAGGGCTGGGGATCTGGGGATGCTGAGTGTGGTGGCACATACTTATAATCCCAGTACTGGGAGGCTAAAACAGGAGGATCACAGGTTCGAAGACAACTTCAGCAACTTGCAAGGCTCTGTTTCCAAACAAAAAATAAAAAGGGCTGGAGGTGTGGGTCAGAGGTAGAGTGCCCCTGGGTTCAATCCCCAGTACGATGAAAAAAAAAAAGAAAGGAAGGAAGGAAGAAGGGAGGGAGGGACTAGGGATGTAGTTCAGTGATCCAGTGCTTCCCTAGGATGCACCAGGCCCTGGGTTCCATCCCCAGCACTGTAAGAAGTAATTGGCAGGCCTTTGTGACCACCTTAACAAATGGAGTGTGATGAAAGCGACGCCGCTTGATTTCTGAGAACTGGGTCATGAGAGGCAAATTGGCTTCTGCCTCTCTCTATCTCCACTTGCCCTTAGAACTCACTGGCATCCTATGCTACGAGGGAGCCCAGGCCCTAAGCAGAGGTCACCTGTAAGAGCCCTCAGATGATCCCAGCCCCTGGGCCTTCAGGCCACCCCAGCTGACACCAAGTAGAACAGAGATAGCTGCCCCTACCCTGCCTTGCTCCAACCAAAGCTTTGATGGGATAAATAAATGTCGTGCTCATCTCAGGCTGTTGAGTTTTGGAGGGGTGGGGTCTGCAACTGGAGACAGAGGGGCAGATTGGCCCAAACTGACAAGTCCCAGGGACATGTAAGTACCTTCCTCATGCTGGGACCAAAAGTCAGCCCCTGATTATCCGAGGAGAAGGGAAGGAGTAAGTGTGGACTAGGGAGACCACACGTACCCTGAAGGAGATGACTCTGTGTGTGTGTGTGTGTGTGTGTGTGTGTGTGTGTGTGTGTATTGCTGAGGATTGAACCCAAAGCATTCTACCTCCAAGCTACACCCATAGTCCTTTTTATTTTTCATTTTCAAAAAGGTCTTGCTAAGTTGCTGAGTCTCACTAAATTGCCGAGGCTGGACTTGAACTTGCAATTCTCCTGTCTCAGCCTTCCAAGTACTGGGATTACGGGCATTCATCACCTCGCCTGGCTTAGGAGACTACCTTTAAACCAGCAGCCTGAACCGAGTGCAGTTGGCGCTCTTACCTTTCTGCCATCAGTGGAAATTAGGGCCCGAGAGCCAAAGTAATTTTACTCTCAAGAAAATAAAGAGCATTGGTCTTTGCACACCAGTTTGTGACCAAGCAAAAAATCCTACCCACTGTACAATTTGGGGTTGGGGTGCTTCCAAACCCAGCTCATATTCTAGACCCTGAGCAGGCACTAAATCAGCACACACCCAGTGAAATCTGTGCCCATGTCGCCAGCAGGAAATCATGATTTAGTGGTGGAAAGTTCTGGAACCAAGCGGGTCTGTAAGTTCATTCCTCTACCACCCCCAGGCCTCCTAAGGCTTCTGGCAATAGAAAAGGAAGGATTAGTGCTGGGTCAAGGCCTGATCCTCGCAGAGACCTCATCTCTGTGCCATTCCCAGGGGTGGGCACTGCCAGGCCAGGGGCCATAGGAGGCCTGCTTTGCTTGTTAACCAGAAAGAAGGAGAGAAAGCCGGGCGTGGTGGCCCACGCTTGTAATCCCAGCATTCGGGAGGCTGAGACTGGAGGATCCCGGTTCATGGCCAGCCTCAGCTACCTAGTGAGGCACTCTGAAACTTAGGGAGACCCTGTTTCAAAAAAATAAAGAATAAAAAATGGGGCTGGGGGTATAGTTCGGAGGTAGAATGCCCCTGAATTCAATCCCCAGTACCAAAAAAAAAAAAAAAAAAAAAAAAAAGAAAGGAGAGAAAGTGCAAGGGCTGGGGGCTAGGGTGAGCCTTTTCTGCACAGCCCAGGTGCTGCCCCACACCTATCTATCTATCTTTGTTTTTTTTTTTTTTTTTGGTACTGGTTATTGAACCCAGGGGCATTCTACCTCCTAGCTACACTCCCAGCCCTTTTTTTAATTCTTTATTTTGAAACAGGGTCTCACTATGTTGCGGAGGGCCTCACTAAGTAGCCAAGGCTGGCCGCAAACCCGCGATCCTCCTGTCTCAGCCTCCCAAGTACTGGGATTACAAGTGTGCGCCACCATGCCCAGCTGGCATTCTACCTTTGAGCTACACCCCCAGCTGATTTTATTTCTTATTTGGAAACAGGGTCTCCTTATGTTGATGAGAGTCTCACTACTTGTTGATGCTGTCCTTGAACCTGTGATCCTCCTATCTCAGTTTCCAAAGTCCTAGAATTATAGGCATGTGCTACCACACCTGGCTCTTATTCTTTTTTCTTTTATTTCTTTCTTTCTTTTTTTTTTTTTTCAGTACTAGGGATTGAACCCAGGGGCATACTACCTCTGAGCTAAACCCCCTGCCCTATTTTTTAGTCTTTATTTTGAAACAGGGTCTCACTAAGTTGTAGAAGGCCTCACTAAGTAGCTGAGGCTGGCCACAAACCTGTGATCCTCCTGTCTCAGCCTCCCAAGTACTGAGATTACAATCGTGAGTCACCACGCCCAGCTATTTATTTTTATTTATTTATTTATTTATTTATTTATTTATTTATTTATTTATTTGCAGTACTGGGGATTGAACTCAGGGGCATTCTATCTCCGAGCTACATCCCCAGCCTGATTTTTTATTCTTTATTTTGAAACCGAGTATCACTAAGTTTCGGAGTGCCTCACTAGGTAGCTGAGGCTGGCCACGAACCCGGATCCTCCGATCTCAGCCTCCTGAATGCTGGGATTACAAGCGTGCGCCATCACGCCCGGCTTTTTTTTAATTATTATTATTATTTTGAAACAGAGTCTCTCTAAATTGCTGAGGGCCTCACTAAGTTGCTGAGGCTGGACTTGAGCCTTTCGATCCTCCCGACTCAGCCTCCCAAGTACTGGGATTACAGGCATGTGCCACCAGGCCCAGTTTTATCTCTTCTTTATGGCATCTGCTCAGAGAGTCACACACTGGCCTAGTCAGTTTTTTGTGGACAATCTAGGCAAAAGGTGGCAGACTGGCAGGGCGTGGTGGCGCAAGCTTGTAATCCCAGCATTTGGGAGGCTGAGACCGGAGGATCCAGGTTTGTGGCCAGCCTCAGCTACCTAGTGAGGCACTCCACAACTTAGTGAGACCTTGTTTCAAAATAAAGAATAAAAAAATAGTGCTGGGGGTATACCTTGGAGGTAGAATGCCCCAGAGTTCAATCCCTAGTACCATAAAAAAAAAAAAAAAAGATGGCAGGATGGACTAGATATGCCTGTGCGCATAGCCAGTCTTCCAGTCCTGAGACATGTTTTATTATTCAAGACTTTTGGGAAGCTAGATGTGGTGACAACATGCCTCTAACCCCAATACTTGGGAGGCTGAGACAGGAGGATAGCAGGTTTGAGCCAGCACTCAGTAATTTAGCAAGACCTTTCTTTCTTTCTTTTTCTTTTTTCAGTACTGGGGATGGAACCCAGGGCGTTCTACCTCCAAGCTACATCCCCAGCCTAATTTGTATTCTTTATTTATTTATTTTTTCAGTACTGGGGATTGAACTCAGGGACATTCTACCTCCAAGCTATACCTCCAGCCCTATTTTTTATTCTTTATTTTGAAACAGGGTCTCACTAAGTTGCAGAAGGCCTCATTGGGTAGCTGAGATTAGCCGCAAACCCGGATCCTCCAGTCTCAGCCTCCCAAATGCTGGGATTACAAGCATGCGCCACCACGCCCGGCTTGTGTGCTTTATTTTGAAACAGGGTCTCACTAAGTTGCAGAGGTCCTCACTAAGTAGCTGAGACTGGCCGCGAACCCAGATCCTCCTGTCTCAGCCTCCCAAGTACTGGGATTACAAGCGTGTGCCACCACGCCTGGCTAAGACCTCCTTTCAAAATAAAAAATAAAATAGAGCTGGAGATGTAGCTCAGTGGTAGAGCACTCTTGGATTCAATACCTAGTTCCAGGAAAAAAAAAAAAAAAGTTAAGGCAATCTTGCCTCAAGTGTTCTTATGACAATCTACATGTAAAGTTTTTTGTTGTTGTTGTTTGTTTTTTGCTTTTGTGGTACTGGGGATTGAACCCAGAGGCATTCTACCTTCAAGCTACAACCCCAGCCAGATTTTATTTCTTATGTGAAAACAAGGTCTCACTGGGTTGATAAGTCTCTCTACTTGCTGAGGCTGTCCTCGAACCTGCGATCCTCCTATCTCAGCCTCCCAAGTACTGAGATTACAAGCGTTCGCCACCATGCCTGGCTACATGTAAAGTTTTTACAAAATATTTTGTACTTTTGAGATACCTGAAACAGCTATCCATCCTCAAACATCTTTGGAACTTTCTGACTCTCTATGTGTACAAGTCGAAAAAATTAGGTGCATATTCTCAGGAATAACACATGGTTGCCATTAAGGCTCGTGATGTTTGGGGTTTGGTATAAACCCACATTTTATCCATTGAGCTGTTTCTTTTTTCCAAAATAGTGAAAAGAACTACAAAACACAAAAGCAATTACATGACTTAACTTTCCATCTCTGTCAAGCAGTGATTAAAAGTGGAAAATAATACTAGCACTTAGGTTTCTTTCTGGAAAGGCAGGAAGAAAAGGAAATGCGTCGTGATGGTTGTTTTTTAAATGCCATAAACTAACAGGAAGAGAAGTTGGAAAGAATTGTGGAGACTCCTGAAAGTTCAAGAAGCCAAAACGGAAGGCCTATTTAAAGAGGGACCAGGGTTTGATGACCACTAAAATTCTCAAGAAGTCAGGTGCGGTGGTGCATGCCTGTAATCCCAGTACTTGGGAAGCTGAAACAGGAGGATTGAGAGTTCGAGGCCAGCCTGGTCAACTTAGCAAGACCCTGACTCAAAATTATAAGGCTGGGGGTATAGCTCAGAGGTAGAGTACCCCGGGTTCAATTGCCAGTACCAACAACAACAACAAAAACACTCCAGAAATGTAAAATGGCATGACCAGGGTGCTTCTTATTGTTTAGCCTCTGATAGCTCGCTCACCAGTAGAGTCCAGGACAGACCCACCAATAGTCTATGGCAATGAGGGGCAAGGAGTTGGCTCCCAAGTACTTTTATTTATTTGGTTTTTGGTACTGGGGTTTGAACCCAGGGGCATTCAACCTCTGAACCACACCCTCCAGCCCAATTTTATTTTTTGTTTTGAAATAAGGTCTTGCTAGGTTGCTGAGCATCTCACTATTTGCTGAGGCTGTCCTGGAACCTGCAATTCTCTTGTTTCAGCCTCCCAAGAACTGGGATTATAGGCCATATGCTACCACTCCCGGCCGTCCTGAGCACTTTTATTTATTTATTTGCAGTGCTGGGGATCGAACCCAAGGCCTCAAGCATGCTAGGCAAGTGCTCTACCACAAAGCCAAATCCATAGTATGACAAGCCCTTTCTTCCTCCTTCCCTCCCTCCTTTTTTTTTTTGCGGTACTGGGGATGGAACCCAGGGGTATTTACCTCCGAGCTACATCACAGCCCTATTTTTTATTCTTTATTTTGAAACAGGGTCTCACTAAGTTGTGGAGGACCTCACTAAGTAGCTGAGGCTGACCTCGAACCCGGATCCTCCTGTCTCAGCCTCCCAAGTACTGGGATTACAAGTGTGGGCCACCATGCCCCGCCTCTTTCTTTCTTTCTTTCTTTCTTTCTTTCTTTCTTTCTTTCTTTCTTTCTTTCTTTCCTTCCTTCCTTCCTTCCTTCCTTCCTTCCTTCCTTCCTTCCTTCCTTCTTTCTTTCTTTCTTTCTTTCTTTCTTTCTTTCTTTCTTTCTTTCTTTCTTTCTTTCTTTCTGTACTGGGGATGCAACCCAGGGGCTTCTTTCTAACTCCAGGGTACACTCCCAGCCCTATTCTATTTTTTACTTGGAAATAGGGTCTTGCTAAATTGCTGAGGCTGGTTTTGAACCTGCTATCTTCCTGTCTCAGCCTCCCAAGTACTGGGATTACAGGCATGCACCACCACGACCGCCTCTAGAAGCATTCTTTTTTTTTTTTTTTTTTTGCGGTACTAGGGATTGAACTCAGGGGCGTTCTACCTCCGAGCTATACCCCCAGCCCTATTTTTTATTCTTTATTTTGAAACTAGGTTTCACTAAGTTGTGGAGTGCCTCACTAGGTAGATGAGGCTGGCCGAGATCCTCCAGTCTCAGCCTCCCGAATGCTGGGATTACAAGCGTGCGCCACCACGCCCGGTTTAGAAGCATTCTTTAAATGAGAATCTGTACTTCTGCCAATCTCAGTTCTTATTCAGCATCAAAGAGATGCTGGGATAATTTACCTATTTAATTCCTGGAATAATAAAAATTGCTTTCTCTTAGAAGACCCCGAAATCCCCACTGAAACTGGTTTACATACTGATTGGAGGCTGTGTTGGTGTTCATGACTAAAAGTCCAGAGGTAGACTTTGCTTCAGGCAAGTCTTGATCCAGCAACACTGTAAAATTTCCAGTGACTTAGTACCTCCCCATTTCCTTGTTGTGCCTTCGATGTAGCTGTGGTAGACAGTTCATTGTCCTCTGACAACTTTGTGCCTCAAGTATCTGCATCTCTCTAATGTTCTGTCTGGATGCTTTCTCCTGTACCAGGGACTCGATTCTACTGACTGCAGGGAATTGATGCTGGTGACACCCTTCCTTTCCCTGCAACTACATATGTGGCTTGCATTATGTTTCTAACAGACTAGATTCAATAGCACACTGTAGCCTGTATGCCAAGTCTGACCAGCTGCCTGTTTTGTAAATAAAGTTTTATTGGAACATAGCCATGCCCATTCTTTTCTATATTATCTGTAGCTGTTTGTGCCTGACAATGGCAAAGCTGAGTTGTTGCAACAGAAACCGTATGGCCTGCAAAGCCTAAAATATTAATTCTCTGCCCCCCCTCCTTTTTTTGCAGTACTGGGGATTGAATCCAGGGGCATTCTACCTCTGAGCTATACCCCCAGCCCTATTTTTTAGTCTTTATTTTGAAACAGGGTCTCCCTAAGTTGTGGCAGGCCTTACTAAGTAGCTGAGGCTGGCCGAGAACCTGTGATCCTCCTGTCTCAGCCTCCCAAGTACTGGGATTACAAGAGTGCGCCACCACACCCGGCTTCTGGGCCCTTTTTTTTTTTTTTTTTTTTTTTTTTTTTTTGCAGTACTGGGGATTGAACTCAGGGGCATTCTACCTCCGAGCTATACCCCCAGCCCTATTTTTTTATTCTTTAGTTTGAAACAGGGTCTTGCTAAGTTGCAGAGTGCCTCACTAAGTAGCTGAGGCTAGCCGCGAACCCGGATCCTCCGGTCTCAGCCTCCCAAATGCTGGGATTACAAGTGTGTGCCACCACACCCAGCTTCAGAGAGATATTAAAACAAAACAAAAAACAGAGCCAGGCGTGGTGGCGCAAGCTTGTAATCCCAGCATTCAGGAGGCTGAGACAGGAGGATCTGGGTTCATGGCCAGCCTCAGCTACCTAGTGAGGGACTCTGCAACTTAGCAAGACCCTGTTTCAAAATAAAGAATAAAAAAATAGGGCTGGAGGTATAGCTCGGAGGTAGAAGGCCCCTGAGTTCAATCCCCAGTACTGCAATAAATAAATAAATAAATAATAAAAGGAGCTGGGAAATAAATAAGGAAACTATCTTAAATTTCCAAATAAATATACAAAAATGTTACCAAATAAAGGTAATGGAACGTAGCTGTTCCTTTAGTATGCCCAGAATACATTATCATATCAATTCTTCTGATACCACCCCCGCTGTCCCTGGGGAATAAATCCCATTGCAGGGCTTCAGTGTGGGGCAGTAATGATATCCTGCCTACCCTCTCAGGACTTAACACGTAAGCTAAGCCAGAGCTGCTTGACTTCCTCCTGGACAGAGCCACTGGCTTTAGAGGTAGACATGTGACCCAAGCCTGGCCAGTTAGAGACCTTTTCCAGAATTTTCTACAGAGCAAGTAGCAGGGTGGCTGGAAGAATGTCTTCGTGGGCTCAGCATTCCACTTACTATCGCTGTATAAGACATCATGTTGCCGGGCGTGGTGGCTCACACTTGTAATCCCAGCATTTGGGAGGCTGAGACCGGAGGATCCGGGTTCATGGCCAGCCTCAGCTACCTAGTGAGGCCCTCTGCAACTTAGTGAGACCCTGTTTCAAAATAAAGAATCAAAAATAGGGCTAGGGGTATAGCTTGGAGGTAGAATGCCCCTGAGTTCAATCCTCAGTACCACAAAAATAAATAAATAAATAAATAAATAAATAAATAAATAAATAAATAAATAAAAAGACATCATGTCAAGGCAGGGCAATAGGAAACAACCATTGTCTCATGTTCACAGATCGTGTGGGTCAGGAATCCTGATGCAGGACACAGAGAAGGCTTTTTTCTGCTCCTCAGTATCTGGGGCCTCAGCACAGAGGAGTCAAAGGCCAAGAGGGATTGGACGGCTAGGAGCCCGAATCACCTAGAGGCATCTTCCTCACATGGAGGTAGGTGCTGCTAGCCCGGACCTCCGCTGGGGCTCTGGGCCAGAACCCTTTCACGTCGCCTCACCACATGGCTGGGATTCCTCTCCACGTGGCGGCCTCAGACTTGGCAGCTAAGACCCCAAAGGCAACGTTCCAGCAAACCAAACAGAAGCTGTACCGTCCCTTCTGACTGAGCCTTGGAAGCCCCACAGTGTCGCTTTCACCATAGTCACAGGGCAGAGAACATAGATTCCACCTCTTGGCCGGACCAGTGTCAAAGTCATTTTGTAAGAGATGTCTGGGAAGAGAGCGCTTCTTGCCAACATCTTTGGAAAATATAATCTGCCATTCTCTTGGTAGCTACACTCTTTGCAAGAACAAGGCCAACTGCCTCGGCGAGAGGCCCAGAGGAGAGAGCATCTGGCAGCTGTGTGGTCCCCATGCCAATACCTGAAGCCCGGATCCTGGAATTGCTCCTTAGAGGTTAGAAGCTACTCTAGGGCTGTGTAGCTCAATGGTAGAGTGCTGATTTGCCGAGTATACATGAGGCCCTGGGTTCCTTCCCCAGCACTACACACACACACACCCCATGCTTGTGGTACCACATGCTTGTAATCCCAGTACTGGGGAGGATGAGACAGGAGGATCACAGGTTCGTGGCTAGCCTCAGCAACTTAGTGAGGCCCTCAGCAACTTAGTGAGACTGTTTCAAAAAACAAACCAGGGCTAGGGGTATAGCCCAGAGGTAGAATGCCCCTGGGTTCAATCCCCAGTACCACACACACACACACACACACACACACACACACACACACCCCACATAAACTGATCTAGAACATTCCTAGTCATCTGACTCAAAAGATTTCCCTTTTACTTGAACACGTTTAGACGGGTTTCTTTTTTCTTTTTCTTTTTCTTTCTTTTTTTTTTTTTTGCGGTACTAGGTACCAGGGGCATTCCATCTCCGAGCTACATCCCCAGCCCTATTTTTTATTCTTTCTTTCTTTCTTTCTTTCTTTCTTTCTTTCTTTCTTTCTTTCTTTCTTTCTTTCTTTCTT